>CAWUFW010025173.1:0-48910 GCA_963921515.1 Calotriton arnoldi
CCGGGTATGCCCAGACGTGGGTCCCGGGCTCACTGTGCCACTGGATTCAAGCTATCCTGGCTGATGAGGGGTGAAACCCCGAAACCGGTCCTAGGATGCTTGTTTCCGGGCCAAGGAGGACCTGGCTTGGCAGTTCGGGCTGGACTGTTCCCATGAGGCACAAGGTCAAGACTGATTCGCATATGGCCAGGTCTAAACTGGGGTGGCATGGTGAGCAAAAGAATGATGGATTTAACCCAGATCTCTTGACTGGGGGTGAATGTTTTGATTTGTTCTGCATTCCGTCCATGAATTGTGTTTCTTTTGCTTTCTCACCCTAAGGGCGCCGGGTATGCGGAGACATGGGTCCTGGGCTCACTGTGCCACTGGATTCAAGCTATGCTGGCTGATGAGGGGTGAAACCACGAAACCTGTCCTAGGATGCTTGTTTCCGGTCCAGGGAGGACCTGGCTTGGCAGTTCGGGCTGGACTGTTCCCATGAGGCACAGGGTCAAGACTGATTTGCATATGGCCAGGTCTAAACTGGGGTGGCATGGTGAGCAAAAGAATGATGGATTTAACCTAGATCTCTTGACTGGGGTGAATGTTTTGATTTGTTCTGCATTCCGTCCATGAATTGTGTTTCTTTTGCTTTCTCGCCCTAAGTGCGCTGGGTATGCCCAGACGTGGGTCCCAGGCTCACTGTGCCACTGGATTCGAGCTATCCTGGCTGATGAGGGGTGAAACCCCGAAACCGGTCCTAGGATGCTTGTTTCCGGTCAAGGGAGGACCTGGCTTGGCAGTTCGGGCTGGACTGTTCCCATGAGGCACAGGGTCAAGACTGATTTGCATATGGCCAGGTCTAAACTGGGGTGGCATGGTGAGCAAAAGAATGATGGATTTAACCCAGATCTCTTGACTGGGGTGAAGGTTTTGATTTGTTCTGCATCCCGTCCATGAATTGTGTTTCTTTTGCTTTCTCGCCCTAAGTGCGCCGGGTATGCCCAGGCGTGAGTCCCGGGCTCACTGTGCCACTGGATTCAAGCTATCCTGGCTGATGAGGGGTGAAACCCCGAAACCGGTCCTAGGATGCTTGTTTCCGGTCCAGGGAGGACCTGGCTTGGCAGTTCGGGCTGGACTGTTCCCATGAGGCACAAGGTCAAGACTGATTCGCATATGGCCACGTCTAAACTGGGGTGGCAGGGTGAGTAAAAGAATGATGGATTTAACCCAGATCTCTTGACTGGGGGTGAATGTTTTGATTTGTTCTGCATTCCATCCATGAATTGTGTTTCTTTTGCTTTCTCCCCCTAAGTGCGCCGGCGAAGACCAGACGTGGGTCCCGGGATCACTGTGCCACTGGATTCAAGCTATCCTGGCTGATGAGGGGTGAAACCCCGAAACCGGTCCTATGATGCTTGTTTCCCGTCCAGGGAGGACCTGGCTTGGCAGTTCGGGCTGGACTGTTCCCATGAGGCACAGTGTCAAGACTGATTTGCATAAGGCCAGGTCTAAACTGGGGTGGCATGGTGAGCAAAAGAATGATGGATTTAACCCAGATCTCTTGACTGGGGATGAATGTTTTGATTTGTTCTGCATTCCGTCCATGAATTGTGTTTCTTTTGCTTTCTCGCCCTAAGTGCGCCGGGTATGCCCAGATGTGGGTCCCAGGCTCACTGTGCCACTGGATTCAAGCTATCCTGGCTGATGAGGGGTGAAACCCCGAAACCGGTCCTAGGATGCTTGTTTCTGGTCCAGGGAGGACCTGGCTTGGCAGTTCGGGCTGGACTGTTCCCATGAGGCACAGGGTCAAGACTGATTTGCATATGGCCAGGTCTAAACTGGGGTGGCATGGTGAGCAAAAGAATGATGGATTTAACCCAGATCTCTTGACTGGGGGTGAATGTTTTGATTTGTTCTGCATTCCGTCCATGAATTGTGTTTCTTTTGCTTTCTCAGCCTAAGGGCGCCGGGTATGCGGAGACATGGGTCCTGGGCTCACTGTGCCACTGGATTCAAGCTATGCTCTCTGATGAGGGGTGAAACCACGAAACCTGTCCTAGGATGCTTGTTTCCGGTCCAGGGAGGACCTGGCTTGGCAGTTCGGGCTGGACTGTTCCCATGAGGCACAGGGTCAAGACTGATTTGCATATGGCCAGGTCTAAACTGGGGTGGCATGGTGAGCAAAAGAATGATGGATTTAACCTAGATCTCTTGACTGGGGGTGAATGTTTTGATTTGTTCTGCATTCCGTCCATGAATTGTGTTTCTTTTGCTTTCTCGCCCTAAGTGCGCTGGGTATGCCCAGACGTGGGTCCCAGGCTCACTGTGCCACTGGATTCGAGCTATCCTGGCTGATGAGGGGTGAAACCCCGAAACCGGTCCTAGGATGCTTGTTTCCGGTCCAGGGAGGACCTGGCTTGGCAGTTCGGGCTGGACTGTTCCCATGAGGCACAGGGTCAAGACTGATTTCCATATGGCCAGGTCTAAACTGGGGTGGCATGGTGAGCAAAAGAATGATGGATTTAACCCAGATCTCTTGACTGGGGGTGAAGGTTTTGATTTGTTCTGCATTCCGTCCATGAATTGTGTTTCTTTTGCTTTCTCGCCCTAAGTGCGCCGGGTATGCCCAGGCGTGGGTCCCGGGCTCACTGTGCCACTGGATTCAAGCTATCCTGGCTGATGAGGGGTGAAACCCCGAAACCGGTCCTAGGATGCTTGTTTCCGGTCCAGGGAGGACCTGGCTTGGCAGTTCGGGCTGGACTGTTCCCATGAGGCACAGGGTCAAGACTGATTTGCATATGGCCAGGTCTAAACTGGGGTGGCATGGTGAGCAAAAGAATGATGGATTTAACCCAGATCTCTTGACTGGGGGTGAATGTTTTGATTTGTTCTGCATTCCGTCCATGAATTGTGTTTCTTTTGCTTTCTCGCCCTAAGTGCGCCGGGTATGCCCAGACGTGGGTCCCGGGCTCACTGTGCCACTGGATTCAAGCTATCCTGGCTGATGAGGGGTGAAACCCCGAAACCGGTCCTAGGATGCTTGTTTCCGGTCCAGGGAGGACCTGGCTTGGCAGTTCGGGCTGGACTGTTCCCATGAGGCACAGGGTCAAGACTGATTTGCATATGGCCAGGTCTAAACTGGGGTGGCACGGTGAGCAAAAGAATGATGGATTTAACCCAGATCTCTTGACTGGGGATGAATGTTTTGATTTGTTCTGCATTCCGTCTATGAATTGTGTTTCTTTTGCTTTCTCGCCCTAAGTGCGCCGGGTATGCCCAGATGTGGGTCCCAGGCTCACTGTGCCACTGGATTCAAGCTATCCTGGCTGATGAGGGGTGAAACCCCGAAACCGGTCCTAGGATGCTTGTTTCCGGTCCAGGGAGGACCTGGCTTGGCAGTTCGGGCTGGACTGTTCCCATGAGGCACAGGGTCAAGACTGATTTGCATATGGCCAGGTCTAAACTGGGGTGGCATGGTGAGCAAAAGAATGATGGATTTAACCCAGATCTCTTGACTGGGGGTGAATGTTTTGATTTGTTCTGCATTCCGTCCATGAATTGTGTTTCTTTTGCTTTCTCACCCTAAGGGCGCCGGGTATGCGCAGACATGGGTCCTGGGCTCACTGTGCCACTGGATTCAAGCTATGCTGGCTGATGAGGGGTGAAACCACGAAACCTGTCCTAGGATGCTTGTTTCCGGTCCAGGGAGGACCTGGCTTGGCAGTTCGGGCTGGACTGTTCCCATGAGGCACAGGGTCAAGACTGATTTGCATATGGCCAGGTCTAAACTGGGGTGGCATGGTGAGCAAAAGAATGATGGATTTAACCTAGATCTCTTGACTGGGGGTGAATGTTTTGATTTGTTCTGCATTCCGTCCATGAATTGTGTTTCTTTTGCTTTCTCGCCCTAAGTGCGCTGGGTATGCCCAGACGTGGGTCCCAGGCTCACTGTGCCACTGGATTCAAGCTATCCTGGCTGATGAGGGGTGAAACCCCGAAACCGGTCCTAGGATGCTTGTTTCCGGTCCAGGGAGGACCTGGCTTGGCAGTTCGGGCTGGACTGTTCCCATGAGGCACAGGGTCAAGACTGATTTGCATATGGCCAGGTCTAAACTGGGGTGGCATGGTGAGCAAAAGAATGATGGATTTAACCCAGATCTCTTGACTGGGGGTGAATGTTTTGATTTGTTCTGCATTCCGTCCATGAATTGTGTTTCTTTTGCTTTCTCGCCCTAAGTGCGCCGGGTATGCCCAGACGTGGGTCCCGGGCTCACTGTGCCACTGGATTCAAGCTATCCTGGCTGATGAGGGGTGAAACCCCGAAACCGGTCCTAGGATGCTTGTTTCCGGTCCAGGGAGGACCTGGCTTGGCAGTTCGGGCTGGACTGTTCCCATGAGGCACAGGGTCAAGACTGATTTGCATATGGCCAGGTCTAAACTGGGGTGGCATGGTGAGCAAAAGAATGATGGATTTAACCCAGATCTCTTGACTGGGGGTGAATGTTTTGATTTGTTCTGCATTCCGTCCATGAATTGTGTTTCTTTTGCTTTCTCGCCCTAAGTGCGCCGGGTATGCCCAGACGTGGGTCCCGGGCTCACTGTGCCACTGGATTCAAGCTATCCTGGCTGATGAGGGGTGAAACCCCGAAACCGGTCCTAGGATGCTTGTTTCCGGTCCAGGGAGGACCTGGCTTGGCAGTTCGGGCTGGACTGTTCCCATGAGGCACAGGGTCAAGACTGATTTGCATATGGCCAGGTCTAAACTGGGGTGGCATGGTGAGCAAAAGAATGATGGATTTAACCCAGATCTCTTGACTGGGGGTGAATGTTTTGATTTGTTCTGCATTCCGTCCATGAATTGTGTTTCTTTTGCTTTCTCGCCCTAAGTGCGCCGGGTATGCCCAGACGTGGGTCCCGGGCTCACTGTGCCACTGGATTCAAGCTATCCTGGCTGATGAGGGGTGAAACCCCGAAACCGGTCCTAGGATGCTTGTTTCCGGTCCAGGGAGGACCTGGCTTGGCAGTTCGGGCTGGACTGTTCCCATGAGGCACAGGGTCAAGACTGATTTGCATATGGCCAGGTCTAAACTGGGGTGGCATGGTGAGCAAAAGAATGATGGATTTAACCCAGATCTCTTGACTGGGGGTGAATGTTTTGATTTGTTCTGCATTCCGTCCATGAATTGTGTTTCTTTTGCTTTCTCGCCCTAAGTGCGCCGGGTATGCCCAGACGTGGGTCCCGGGCTCACTGTGCCACTGGATTCAAGCTATCCTGGCTGATGAGGGGTGAAACCCCGAAACCGGTCCTAGGATGCTTGTTTCCGGTCCAGGGAGGACCTGGCTTGGCAGTTCGGGCTGGACTGTTCCCATGAGGCACAGGGTCAAGACTGATTTGCATATGGCCAGGTCTAAACTGGGGTGGCATGGTGAGCAAAAGAATGATGGATTTAACCCAGATCTCTTGACTGGGGGTGAATGTTTTGATTTGTTCTGCATTCCGTCCATGAATTGTGTTTCTTTTGCTTTCTCGCCCTAAGTGCGCCGGGTATGCCCAGACGTGGGTCCCGGGCTCACTGTGCCACTGGATTCAAGCTATCCTGGCTGATGAGGGGTGAAACCCCGAAACCGGTCCTAGGATGCTTGTTTCCGGTCCAGGGAGGACCTGGCTTGGCAGTTCGGGCTGGACTGTTCCCATGAGGCACAGGGTCAAGACTGATTTGCATATGGCCAGGTCTAAACTGGGGTGGCATGGTGAGCAAAAGAATGATGGATTTAACCCAGATCTCTTGACTGGGGGTGAATGTTTTGATTTGTTCTGCATTCCGTCCATGAATTGTGTTTCTTTTGCTTTCTCGCCCTAAGTGCGCCGGGTATGCCCAGACGTGGGTCCCGGGCTCACTGTGCCACTGGATTCAAGCTATCCTGGCTGATGAGGGGTGAAACCCCGAAACCGGTCCTAGGATGCTTGTTTCCGGTCCAGGGAGGACCTGGCTTGGCAGTTCGGGCTGGACTGTTCCCATGAGGCACAGGGTCAAGACTGATTTGCATATGGCCAGGTCTAAACTGGGGTGGCATGGTGAGCAAAAGAATGATGGATTTAACCCAGATCTCTTGACTGGGGGTGAATGTTTTGATTTGTTCTGCATTCCGTCCATGAATTGTGTTTCTTTTGCTTTCTCGCCCTAAGTGCGCCGGGTATGCCCAGACGTGGGTCCCGGGCTCACTGTGCCACTGGATTCAAGCTATCCTGGCTGATGAGGGGTGAAACCCCGAAACCGGTCCTAGGATGCTTGTTTCCGGTCCAGGGAGGACCTGGCTTGGCAGTTCGGGCTGGACTGTTCCCATGAGGCACAGGGTCAAGACTAATTTGCATATGGCCAGGTCTAAACTGGGGTGGCATGGTGAGCAAAAGAATGATGGATTTAACCCAGATCTCTTGACTGGGGTGAATGTTTTGATTTGTTCTGCATTCCGTCCATGAATTGTGTTTCTTTTGCTTTCTCGCCCTAAGTGCGCCGGGTATGCCCAGATGTGGGTCCCAGGCTCACTGTGCCACTGGATTCAAGCTATCCTGGCTGATGAGGGGTGAAACCCCGAAACAGATCCTAGGATGCTTGTTTCTGGTCCAGGGAGGACCTGACTTGGCAGTTCGGGCTGGACTGTTCCCATGAGGCACAGGGTCAAGACTGATTTGCATATGGCCAGGTCTAAACTGGGGTGGCATGGTGAGCAAAAGAATGATGGATTTAACCCAGATCTCTTGACTGGGGGTGAATGTTTTGATTTGTTCTGCATTCCGTCCATGAATTGTGTTTCTTTTGCTTTCTCACTCTAAGTGCGCCGGGTATGCGCAGACGTGGGTCCTGGGCTCACTGTGCCACTGGATTCAAGCTATGCTGGCTGATGAGGGGTGAAACCACGAAACCTGTCCTAGGATGCTTGTTTCCGGTCCAGGGAGGACCTGGCTTGGCAGTTCGGGCTGGACTGTTCCCATGAGGCACAGGGTCAAGACTGATTTGCATATGGCCAGGTCTAAACTGGGGTGGCATGGTGAGCAAAAGAATGATGGATTTAACCTAGATCTCTTGACTGGGGGTGAATGTTTTGATTTGTTCTGCATTCCGTCCATGAATTGTGTTTCTTTTGCTTTCTCGCCCTAAGTGCGCTGGGTATGCCCAGACGTGGGTCCCAGGCTCACTGTGCCACTGGATTCAAGCTATCCTGGCTGATGAGGGGTGAAACCCCGAAACCGGTCCTAGGATGCTTGTTTCCGGTCCAGGGAGGACCTGGCTTGGCAGTTCGGGCTGGACTGTTCCCATGAGGCACAGGGTCAAGACTGATTTGCATATGGCCAGGTCTAAACTGGGGTGGCATGGTGAGCAAAAGAATGATGGATTTAACCCAGATCTCTTGACTGGGGTGAATGTTTTGATTTGTTCTGCATTCCATCCATGAATTGTGTTTCTTTTGCTTTCTCACCCTAAGTGCGCCGGGCATGCCCAGACGTGGGTCCCGGGCTCACTGTGCCACTGGATTCAAGCTATCCTGGCTGATGAGGGGTGAAACCCCGAAACCGGTCCTAGGATGCTTGTTTCCGGTCCAGGGAGGACCTGGCTTGGCAGTTCGGGCTGGACTGTTCCCATGAGGCACAGGGTCAAGACTGATTCGCATATGGCCACGTCTAAACTGGGGTGGCAGGGTGAGTAAAAGAATGATGGATTTAACCCAGATCTCTTGACTGGGGGTGAATGTTTTGATTTGTTCTGCATTCCGTCCATGAATTGTGTTTCTTTTGCTTTCTCGCCCTAAGTGCGCCGGGTATGCCCAGACGTGGGTCCCGGGCTCACTGTGCCACTGGATTCAAGCTATCCTGGCTGATGAGGGGTGAAACCCCGAAACCGGTCCTAGGATGCTTGTTTCCGGTCCAGGGAGGACCTGGCTTGGCAGTTCGGGCTGGACTGTTCCCATGAGGCACAGGGTCAAGACTGATTTGCATATGGCCAGGTCTAAACTGGGGTGGCATGGTGAGCAAAAGAATGATGGATTTAACCCAGATCTCTTGACTGGGGTGAATGTTTTGATTTGTTCTGCATTCCGTCCATGAATTGTGTTTCTTTTGCTTTCTCGCCCTAAGTGCGCCGGGTATGCCCAGACGTGGGTCCCGGGCTCACTGTGCCACTGGATTCAAGCTATCCTGGCTGATGAGGGGTGAAACCCCGAAACCGGTCCTAGGATGCTTGTTTCCGGTCCAGGGAGGACCTGGCTTGGCAGTTCGGGCTGGACTGTTCCCATGAGGCACAGGGTCAAGACTGATTTGCATATGGCCAGGTCTAAACTGGGGTGGCATGGTGAGCAAAAGAATGATGGATTTAACCCAGATCTCTTGACTGGGGGTGAATGTTTTGATTTGTTCTGCATTCCGTCCATGAATTGTGTTTCTTTTGCTTTCTCGCCCTAAGTGCGCCGGGTATGCCCAGACGTGGGTCCCGGGCTCACTGTGCCACTGGATTCAAGCTATCCTGGCTGATGAGGGGTGAAACCCCGAAACCGGTCCTAGGATGCTTGTTTCCGGTCCAGGGAGGACCTGGCTTGGCAGTTCGGGCTGGACTGTTCCCATGAGGCACAGGGTCAAGACTGATTTGCATATGGCCAGGTCTAAACTGGGGTGGCATGGTGAGCAAAAGAATGATGGATTTAACCCAGATCTCTTGACTGGGGGTGAATGTTTTGATTTGTTCTGCATTCCGTCCATGAATTGTGTTTCTTTTGCTTTCTCGCCCTAAGTGCGCCGGGTATGCCCAGACGTGGGTCCCGGGCTCACTGTGCCACTGGATTCAAGCTATCCTGGCTGATGAGGGGTGAAACCCCGAAACCGGTCCTAGGATGCTTGTTTCCGGTCCAGGGAGGACCTGGCTTGGCAGTTCGGGCTGGACTGTTCCCATGAGGCACAGGGTCAAGACTGATTTGCATATGGCCAGGTCTAAACTGGGGTGGCATGGTGAGCAAAAGAATGATGGATTTAACCCAGATCTCTTGACTGGGGGTGAATGTTTTGATTTGTTCTGCATTCCGTCCATGAATTGTGTTTCTTTTGCTTTCTCGCCCTAAGTGCGCCGGGTATGCCCAGACGTGGGTCCCGGGCTCACTGTGCCACTGGATTCAAGCTATCCTGGCTGATGAGGGGTGAAACCCCGAAACCGGTCCTAGGATGCTTGTTTCCGGTCCAGGGAGGACCTGGCTTGGCAGTTCGGGCTGGACTGTTCCCATGAGGCACAGGGTCAAGACTGATTTGCATATGGCCAGGTCTAAACTGGGGTGGCATGGTGAGCAAAAGAATGATGGATTTAACCCAGATCTCTTGACTGGGGGTGAATGTTTTGATTTGTTCTGCATTCCGTCCATGAATTGTGTTTCTTTTGCTTTCTCGCCCTAAGTGCGCCGGGTATGCCCAGACGTGGGTCCCGGGCTCACTGTGCCACTGGATTCAAGCTATCCTGGCTGATGAGGGGTGAAACCCCGAAACCGGTCCTAGGATGCTTGTTTCCGGTCCAGGGAGGACCTGGCTTGGCAGTTCGGGCTGGACTGTTCCCATGAGGCACAGGGTCAAGACTGATTTGCATATGGCCAGGTCTAAACTGGGGTGGCATGGTGAGCAAAAGAATGATGGATTTAACCCAGATCTCTTGACTGGGGGTGAATGTTTTGATTTGTTCTGCATTCCGTCCATGAATTGTGTTTCTTTTGCTTTCTCGCCCTAAGTGCGCCGGGTATGCCCAGGCGTGGGTCCCGGGCTCACTGTGCCACTGGATTCAAGCTATCCTGGCTGATGAGGGGTGAAACCCCGAAACCGGTCCTAGGATGCTTGTTTCCGGTCCAGGGAGGACCTGGCTTGGCAGTTCGGGCTGGACTGTTCCCATGAGGCACAGGGTCAAGACTGATTTGCATATGGCCAGGTCTAAACTGGGGTGGCATGGTGAGCAAAAGAATGATGGATTTAACCCAGATCTCTTGACTGGGGGTGAATGTTTTGATTTGTTCTGCATTCCATCCATGAATTGTGTTTCTTTTGCTTTCTCGCCCTAAGTGCACCGGGTATGCCCAGTCGTGGGTCCCGGGCTCACTGTGCCACTGGATTCAAGCTATCCTGGCTGATGAGGGGTGAAACCCCGAAACCGGTCCTAGGATGCTTGTTTCCGGTCCAGGGAGGACCTGGCTTGGCAGTTCGGGCTGGACTGTTCCCATGAGGCACAGGGTCAAGACTGATTTGCATATGGCCAGGTCTAAACTGGGATGGCATGGTGAGCAAAAGAATTATGGATTTAACCCAGATCTCTTGACTGGGGGTGAATGTTTTGATTTGTTCTGCATTCCGTCCATGAATTGTGTTTCTTTTGCTTTCTCACTCTAAGGGCGCCGGGTAGGCGGAGACATGGGTCCTGGGCTCACTGTGCCACTGGATTCAAGCTATGCTGTCTGATGAGGGATGAAACCACGAAACCTGTCCTAGGATGCTTGTTTCCGGTCCAGGGAGGACCTGGCTTGACAGTTCGGGCTGGACTGTTCCCATGAGGCACAGGGTCAAGGCTGATTTGCATATGGCCAGGTCTAAACTGGGGTGGCATGGTGAGCAAAAGAATGATGGATTTAACCTAGATCTCTTGACTGGGTGTGAATGTTTTCATTTGTTCTGCATTCCGTCCATGAATTGTGTTTCTTTTGCTTTCTCGCCCTAAGTGCGCTGGGTATGCCCATACGTGGGTCCCAGGCTCACTGTGCCACTGGATTCGAGCTATCCTGGCTGATGAGGGGTGAAACCCCGAAACCGGTCCTAGGATGCTTGTTTCCGGTCCAGGGAGGACCTGGCTTGGCAGTTCAGGCTGGACTGCTCCCATGAGGCACAGGGTCAAGACTGATTTGCATATGGCCAGGTCTAAACTGGGGTGGCATGGTGAGCAAAAGAATGATGGATTTAACCCAGATCTCTTGACTGGGGTGAATGTTTTGATTTGTTCTGCATTCCATCCATGAATTGTGTTTCTTTTGCTTTCTCACCCTAAGTGCGCCGGGCATGCCCAGACGTGGGTCCCGGGCTCACTGTGCCACTGGATTCAAGCTATCCTGACTGATGAGGGGTGAATCCCTGAAACCGGTCCTAGGATGCTTGTTTCCGGTCCAGGGAGGACCTGGCTTGGCAGTTCGGGCAGGACTGTTCCCATGAGGCACAGGGTCAAGACTGATTTGCATATGGCCAGGTCCAAACTGGGGTGGCATGGTGAGCAAAAGAATGATGGATTTAACCCAGATCTCTTGACTGGGGGTAAAGGTTTTGATTTGTTCTGCACTCCATCCATGAATTGTGTTTCATTTGCTTTCTCGCCCTAAGTGAGCCGGGTATGCCCAGGCGTGGGTCCCGGGCTCACTGTGCCACTGGATTCAAGCTATCCTGGCTGACGAGGGGTGAAACCCCGAAACCGGTCCTAGGATGCTTGTTTCCAGTCCAGGGAGGACCTGGCTTGGCAGTTCGGCCAGGACTGTTCCCATGAGGCACAGGGTCAAGACTGATTTGCATATGGCCAGGTCCAAACTGGGGTGGCATGGTGAGCAAAAGAATGATGGATTTAACCCAGATCTCTTGACTGGGGTGAATGTTTTGATTTGTTCTGCATTCCGTCCATGAATTGTGTTTCTTTTGCTTTCTCACCCTAAGTGCGCCGGGCATGCCCAGACGTGGGTTCCGGGCTCACTGTGCCACTGGATTCAAGCTATCCTGGCTGATGAGGGGTGAAACCCTGAAACCGGTCCTGGGATGCTTGTTTCCGGTCAAGGGAGGACCTGGCTTGGCAGTTCGGGCTGGACTGTTCCCATGAGGCACAGGGTCAGGACTGATTTGCATATGGCCAGGTCCAAACTGGGGTGGCATGGTGAGCAAAAGAATGATGGATTTAACCCAGATCTCTTGACTGGGGGTGAAGGTTTTGATTTGTTCTGCATTCCGTCCATGAATTGTGTTTCTTTTGCTTTCTCGCCCTAAGTGCGCCGGGTATGCCCAGGCGTGAGTCCCGGGCTCACTGTGCCACTGGATTCAAGCTATCCTGGCTGATGAGGGGTGAAACCCCGAAACCGGTCCTAGGATGCTTGTTTCCGGTCCAGGGAGGACCTGGCTTGGCAGTTCGGGCTGGACTGTTCCCATGAGGCACAAGGTCAAGACTGATTCGCATATGGCCACGTCTAAACTGGGGTGGCAGGGTGAGTAAAAGAATGATGGATTTAACCCAGATCTCTTGACTGGGGGTGAATGTTTTGATTTGTTCTGCATTCCGTCCATGAATTGTGTTTCTTTTGCTTTCTCCCCCTAAGTGCGCCGGCGAAGACCAGACGTGGGTCCCGGGATCACTGTGCCACTGGATTCAAGCTATCCTGGCTGATGAGGGGTGAAACCCCGAAACCGGTCCTATGATGCTTGTTTCCCGTCCAGGGAGGACCTGGCTTGGCAGTTCGGGCTGGACTGTTCCCATGAGGCACAGTGTCAAGACTGATTTGCATAAGGCCAGGTCTAAACTGGGGTGGCATGGTGAGCAAAAGAATGATGGATTTAACCCAGATCTCTTGACTGGGGATGAATGTTTTGATTTGTTCTGCATTCCGTCCATGAATTGTGTTTCTTTTGCTTTCTCGCCCTAAGTGCGCCGGGTATGCCCAGATGTGGGTCCCAGGCTCACTGTGCCACTGGATTCAAGCTATCCTGGCTGATGAGGGGTGAAACCCCGAAACCGGTCCTAGGATGCTTGTTTCTGGTCCAGGGAGGACCTGGCTTGGCAGTTCGGGCTGGACTGTTCCCATGAGGCACAGGGTCAAGACTGATTTGCATATGGCCAGGTCTAAACTGGGGTGGCATGGTGAGCAAAAGAATGATGGATTTAACCCAGATCTCTTGACTGGGGGTGAATGTTTTGATTTGTTCTGCATTCCGTCCATGAATTGTGTTTCTTTTGCTTTCTCACCCTAAGCGCGCCGGGTATGCCCAGCCATGGGTCCTGGGCTCACTGTGCCACTGGATTCAAGCTATCCTGGCTGATGAGGGGTGAAACCCCGAAACTGGTCCTAGGAGGCTTGTTTCCGGTCCAGGGAGGACCTGGCTTGGCAGTTCGGGCTGGACTGTTCCCATGAGGCACAGGGTCAAGACTGATTTGCATATGGCCAGGTCTAAACTGGGGTGGCATGGTGAGCAAAAGAATGATGGATTTAACCCAGATCTCTTGACTGGGGTGAATGTTTTGATTTGTTCTGCATTCCGTCCATGAATTGTGTTTCTTTTGCTTTCTCGCCCTAAGTGCGCTGGGTATGCCCAGACGTGGGTCCCGGGCTCACTGTGCCACTGGATTCAAGCTATCCTGGCTGATGAGGGGTGAAACCCCGAAACCGGTCCTAGGATGCTTGTTTCCGGTCCAGGGAGGACCTGGCTTGGCAGTTCGGGCTGGACTGTTCCCATGAGGCACAGGGTCAAGACTGATTTGCATATGGCCAGGTCTAAACTGGGGTGGCATGGTGAGCAAAAGAATGATGGATTTAACCCAGATCTCTTGACTGGGGATGAATGTTTTGATTTGTTCTGCATTCCGTCCATGAATTGTGTTCTTTTGTTTTCTCGCCCTAAGTGCGCTGGGTATGCCCAGGCGTGGGTCCTGGGCTCACTGTGCCACTGGATTCAAGCTATCCTGGCTGATGAGGGGTGAAACCCCGAAACCGGTCCTAGGATGCTTGTTTCTGGTCCAGGGACGACCTGGCTTGGCAGTTCGGGCTGGACTGTTCCCATGAGGCACAGGGTCAAGACTGATTTGCATATGGCCAGGTCTAAACTGGGGTGGCATGGTGAGCAAAAGAATGATGGATTTAACCCAGATCTCTTGACTGGGGGTGAATGTTTTGATTTGTTCTGCATTCCGTCCATGAATTGTGTTTCTTTTGCTTTCTCACCCTAAGGGCGCCGGGTATGCGGAGACATGGGTCCTGGGCTCACTGTGCCACTGGATTCAAGCTATGCTGGCTGATGAGGGGTGAAACCACGAAACCTGTCCTAGGATGCTTGTTTCCGGTCCAGGGAGGACCTGGCTTGGCAGTTCGGGCTGGACTGTTCCCATGAGGCACAGGGTCAAGACTGATTTGCATATGGCCAGGTCTAAACTGGGGTGGCATGGTGAGCAAAAGAATGATGGATTTAACCTAGATCTCTTGACTGGGGTGAATGTTTTGATTTGTTCTGCATTCCGTCCATGAATTGTGTTTCTTTTGCTTTCTCGCCCTAATTGCGCTGGCAATGCCCAGACGTGGGTCCTAGGCTCACTGTGCCACTGGATTCAAGCTATCCTAGCTGATGAGGGGTGAAACCCTGAAACCGGTCCTAGGATGCTTGTTTCCGGTCCAGGGAGGACCTGACTTGGCATTTCAGGCTGGACTGTTCCCATGAGGCACAGGGTCAAGACTGATTTGCATATGGCCAGGTCCAAACTGGGGTGGCATGGTGAGCAAAAGAATGATGGATTTAACCCAGATCTCTTGACTGGGGGTGAATGTTTTGATTTGTTCTGCATTCCGTCTATGAATTGTGTTTCTTTTGCTTTCTCACCCTAAGTGCGCCGGGTATGCCCAGACGTGGGTCCCGGGCTCACTGTGCCACTGGATTCAAGCTATCCTGGCTGATGAGGGTGAAACCCCGAAACCGGTCCTAGGATGCTTGTTTCCGGTCCAGGGAGGACCTGGCTTGGCAGTTCGGGCTGGACTGTTCCCATGAGGCACAGGGTCAAGACTGATTTGCATATGGCCACGTCTAAACTGGGGTGGCAGGGTGAGCAAAAGAATGATGGATTTAACCCAGATCTCTTGACTGGGGTGAATGTTTTGATTTGTTCTGCATTCCATCCATGAATTGTGTTTCTTTTGCTTTCTCGCCCTAAGTGCACCGGGTATGCCCAGTCGTTGGTCCCGGGC
This sequence comes from Calotriton arnoldi, assembly GCA_963921515.1. NCBI lineage: Eukaryota > Metazoa > Chordata > Amphibia > Caudata > Salamandridae > Calotriton > Calotriton arnoldi. The sequence goes on from CAWUFW010025173.1 coordinate 14,968, forward strand.
TCACTGTGCCACTGGATTCAAGCTATCCTGGCTGATGAGGGGTGAAACCCCGAAACCGGACCTAGGATGCTTGTTTCTGGTCCAGGGAGGACCTGGCTTGGCAGTTCGGGCTGGACTGTTCCCATGAGGCACAGGGTCAAGACTGATTTGCATATGGCCAGGTCTAAACTGGGGTGGCATGGTGAGCAAAAGAATGATGGATTTAACCCAGATCTCTTGACTGGGGTGAATGTTTTGATTTGTTCTGCATTCCGTCCATGAATTGTGTTTCTTTTGCTTTCTCACCCTAAGTGCGCCGGGCATGCCCAGACGTGGGTCCCGGGCTCACTGTGCCACTGGATTCAAGCTATCCTGGCTGATGAGGGGTGAAACCCTGAAACCGGTCCTAGGATGCTTGTTTCCGGTCCAGGGAGGACCTGGCTTGGCAGTTCGGGCTGGACTGTTCCCATGAGGCACAGGGTCAAGACTGATTTGCATATGGCCAGGTCTAAACTGGGGTGGCATGGTGAGCAAAAGAATGATGGATTTAACCCAGATCTCTTGACTGGGGGTGAAGGTTTTGATTTGTTCTGCATTCCGTCCATGAATTGTGTTTCTTTTGCTTTCTCGCCCTAAGTGCGCCGGGTATGCCCAGACGTGGGTCCCGGGCTCACTGTGCCACTGGATTCAAGCTATCCTGGCTGATGAGGGGTGAAACCCCGAAACCGGTCCTAGGATGCTTGTTTCCGGTCCAGGGAGGACCTGGCTTGGCAGTTCGGGCTGGACTGTTCCCATGAGGCACAGGGTCAAGACTGATTTGCATATGGCCAGGTCTAAACTGGGGTGGCATGGTGAGCAAAAGAATGATGGATTTAACCCAGATCTCTTGACTGGGGGTAAAGGTTTTGATTTGTTCTGCACTCCATCCATGAATTGTGTTTCTTTTGCTTTCTCACCCTAAGTGCGCCGGGCATGCCCAGACGTGGGTCCCGGGCTCACTGTGCCACTGGATTCAAGCTATCCTGGCTGATGAGGGGTGAAAGCATGACACCGGTCCTAGGATGCTTGTTTCCGGTCCAGGGAGGACCTGGCTTGGCAGTTCGGGCTGGACTGTTCCCATGAGGCACAGGGTCAAGACTGATTTGCATATGGCCAGGTCTAAACTGGGGTGGCATGGTGAGCAAAAGAATGATGGATTTAACCCAGATCTCTTGACTGGGGGTGAATGTTTTGATTTGTTCTGCATTCCGTCCATGAATTGTGTTTCTTTTGCTTTCTCGCCCTAAGTGCGCCGGGTATGCCCAGACGTGGGTCCCGGGCTCACTGTGCCACTGGATTCAAGCTATCCTGGCTGATGAGGGGTGAAACCCCGAAACCGGTCCTAGGATGCTTGTTTCCGGTCCAGGGAGGACCTGGCTTGGCAGTTCGGGCTGGACTGTTCCCATGAGGCACAGGGTCAAGACTGATTTGCATATGGCCAGGTCTAAACTGGGGTGGCATGGTGAGCAAAAGAATGATGGATTTAACCCAGATCTCTTGACTGGGGGTGAATGTTTTGATTTGTTCTGCATTCCGTCCATGAATTGTGTTTCTTTTGCTTTCTCACCCTAAGTGCGCCGGGTATGCCCAGACGTGGGTCCCGGGCTCACTGTGCCACTGGATTCAAGCTATCCTGGCTGATGAGGGTGAAACCCCGAAACCGGTCCTAGGATGCTTGTTTCCGGTCCAGGGAGGACCTGGCTTGGCAGTTCGGGCTGGACTGTTCCCATGAGGCACAGGGTCAAGACTGATTTGCATATGGCCAGGTCTAAACTGGGGTGGCATGGTGAGCAAAAGAATGATGGATTTAACCCAGATCTCTTGACTGGGGGTGAATGTTTTGATTTGTTCTGCATTCCGTCCATGAATTGTGTTTCTTTTGCTTTCTCGCCCTAAGTGCGCCGGGTATGCCCAGACGTGGGTCCCGGGCTCACTGTGCCACTGGATTCAAGCTATCCTGGCTGATGAGGGTGAAACCCCGAAACCGGTCCTAGGATGCTTGTTTCCGGTCCAGGGAGGACCTGGCTTGGCAGTTCGGGCTGGACTGTTCCCATGAGGCACAGGGTCATGACTGATTTGCATATGGCCAGATCTAAACTGGGGTGGCATGGTGAGCAAAAGAATGATGGATTTAACCCAGATCTCTTGACTGGGGGTGAATGTTTTGATTTGATCTGTATTTCGTCCATTAATTGTGTGTCTTTTGCTTTCTCGCCCTAAGTGCGCCGGGTATGCCCAGACGTGGGTCCCAGGCTCACTGTGCCACTGGATTCAAGCTATCCTGGCTGATGAGGGGTGAAACCCCGAAACAGGTCCTAGGATGCTTGTTTCTGGTCCAGGGAGGACCTGACTTGGCAGTTCGGGCTGGACTGTTCCCATGAGGCACAGGGTCACAACTGATTTGCATATGGCCAGGTCTAAACTGGGGTGGCATGGTGAGCAAAAGAATGATGGATCTAACCCAGATCACTTGACTGGGGGTGAATGTTTTGATTTGTTCTGCATTCCGTCCATGAATTGTGTTTCTTTTGCTTTCTCACCCTAAGGGCGCCGGGTATGCGGAGACATGGGTCCTGGACTCACTGTGCCACTGGATTCAAGCTATGCTGGCTGATGAGCGGTGAAACCACGAAACCTTTCCTAGGATGCTTGTTTCCGGTCCAGGGAGGACCTGGCTTGGCAGTTCGGGCTGGACTGTTCCCATGAGACACAGGGTCAAGACTGATTTGCATATGGCCAGGTCTACACTGGGGTGGCATGGTGAGCAAAAGAATGATGGATTTAACCTAGATCTCTTGACTGCGGGTGAATGTTTTGATTTGTTCTGCATTCCGTCCATGAATTGTGTTTCTTTTGCTTTCTCGCCCTAAGTGCGCTGGGTATGCCCAGACGTGGGTCCCAGGCTCACTGTGCCACTGGATTCGAGCTATCCTGGCTGATGAGGGGTGAAACCCCGAAACTGGTCCTAGGATGCTTGTTTCCGGGCCAAGGAGGACCTGGCTTGGCAGTTCAGGCTGGACTGTTCCCATGAGGCACAGGGTCAAGACTGATTTGCATATGGCCAGGTCTAAACTAGAGTGGCATGGTGAGCAAAAGAATGATGGATTTAACCCAGATCTCTTGACTGGGGGTGAAGGTTTTGATTTGTTCTGCATTCCGTCCATGAATTGTGTTTCTTTTGCTTTCTCGCCCTAAGTGCGCCGGGTATGCCCAGGCGTGAGTCCCGGGTTCACTGTGCCACTGGATTCAAGCTATCCTGGCTGATGAGGGGTGAAACCCCAAAACCGGTCTTAGGATGCTTGTTTCTGGTCCAGGGAGGACCTGGCTTGGCAGTTCGGGCTGGACTGTTCCCATGAGGCACAGGGTCAAGACTGATTTGCATATGGCCAGGTCTAAACTGGGGTGGCACGGTGAGCAAAAGAATGATGGATTTAACCCAGATCTCTTGACTGGGGTGAATGTTTTGATTTGTTCTGCATTCCGTCCATGAATTGTGTTTCTTTTGCTTTCTCCCCTAAGGTCGCCGGGGATGCCCAGACGTGGGTCCCGGGCTCACTGTGCCACTGGATTCAAGATATCCTGGATGATGAGGGGTAAAACCCCGAAACCGGTCCTAAGATGCTTGTTTCCAGTCCAGGGAGGACCTGGCTTGGCAGTTCGGGCTGGACTGTTCCCATGAGGCACAGTGTCAAGACTGATTTGCATAAGGCCAGGTCTAAACAGGGGTAGCATGGTGAGCAAAAGAATGATGGATTTAACCCAGATCTCTTGACTGGGGATGAATGTTTTGATTTGTTCTGCATTCCGTCCATGAATTGTGTTTCTTTTGCTTTCTCGCCCTAAGTGCGCCGGGTATGCCCAGATGTGGGTCCCAGGCTCACTGTGCCACTGGATTTAAGCTATCCTGGCTGATGAGGGGTGAAACCCTGAAACCGGTCCTAGGATGCTTGTTTCTGGTCCAGGGAGGACCTGGCTTGGCAGTTCGGGCTGGACTGTTCCCATGAGGCACAGGGTCAAGACTGATTTGCATATGGCCAGGTCTAAACTGGGATGGCATGGTGAGCAAAAGAATTATGGATTTAACCCAGATCTCTTGACTGGGGGTGAATGTTTTGATTTGTTCTGCATTCCGTCCATGAATTGTGTTTCTTTTGCTTTCTCACTCTAAGGGCGCCGGGTAGGCGGAGACATGGGTCCTGGGCTCACTGTGCCACTGGATTCAAGCTATGCTGGCTGATGAGGGGTGAAACCACAAAACCTGTCCTAGGATGCTTGTTTCCGGTCCAGGGAGGTCCTGGCTTGGCAGTTCGGGCTGGACTGTTCCCATGAGGCACAGGGTCAAGGCTGATTTGCATATGGCCAGGTCTAAACTGGGGTGGCATGGTGAGCAAAAGAATGATGGATTTAACCTAGATCTCTTGACTGGGGGTGAATGTTTTCATTTGTTCTGCATTCCGTCCATGAATTGTGTTTCTTTTGCTTTCTCGCCCTAAGTGCGCTGGGTATGCCCATACGTGGGTCCCAGGCTCACTTTGCCACTGGATTCGAGCTATCCTGGCTGATGAGGGGTGAAACCCCGAAATCGGTCCTAGGATGCTTGTTTCCGGTCAAGGGAGGACCTGGCTTGGCAGTTCAGGCTGGACTGCTCCCATGAGGCACAGGGTCAAGACTGATTTGCATATGGCCAGGTCTAAACTGGGGTGGCATGGTGAGCAAAAGAATGATGGATTTAACCCAGATCTCTTGACTGGGGTGAATGTTTTGATTTGTTCTGCATTCCATCCATGAATTGTGTTTCTTTTGCTTTCTCACCCTAAGTGCGCCGGGCATGCCCAGACGTGGGTCCCGGGCTCACTGTGCCACTGGATTCAAGCTATCCTGACTGATGAGGGGTGAATCCCTGAAACCGGTCCTAGGATGCTTGTTTCCGGTCCAGGGAGGACCTGGCTTGGCAGTTCGGGCTGGACTGTTCCCATGAGGCACAGGGTCAAGACTGATTTGCATATGGCCAGGTCTAAACTGGGGTGGCATGGTGAGCAAAAGAATGATGGATTTAACCCAGATCTCTTGACTGGGGGTAAAGGTTTTGATTTGTTCTGCACTCCATCCATGAATTGTGTTTCATTTGCTTTCTCGCCCTAAGTGAGCCGGGTATGCCCAGGCGTGGGTCCCGGGCTCACTGTGCCACTGGATTCAAGCTATCCTGGCTGACGAGGGGTGAAACCCCGAAACCGGTCCTAGGATGCTTGTTTCCGGTCCAGGGAGGACCTGGCTTGGCAGTTCGGGCAGGACTGTTCCCATGAGGCACAGGGTCAAGACTGATTTGCATATGGCCAGGTCTAAACTGGGGTGGCACGGTGAGCAAAAGAATGATGGATTTAACCCAGATCTCTTGACTGGGGTGAATGTTTTGATTTGTTCTGCATTCCGTCTATGAATTGTGTTTCTTTTGCTTTCTCACCCTAAGTGCGCCGGGTATGCCCAGACGTGGGTCCCGGGCTCACTGTGCCACTGGATTCAAGCTATCCTGGCTGATGAGGGGTGAAACCCCGAAACCGGTCCAAGGATGCTTGTTTCCGGTCCAGGGAGGACCTGACTTGGCATTTCAGGCTGGACTGTTCCCATGAGGCACAGGGTCAAGACTGATTTGCATATGGCCAGGTCCAAACTGGGGTGGCATGGTGAGCAAAAGAATGATGGATTTAACCCAGATCTCTTGACTGGGGGTGAAGGTTTTGATTTGTTCTGCATTCCGTCCATGAATTGTGTTTCTTTTGCTTTCTCGCCCTAAGTGCGCCGGGTATGCCCAGGCGTGAGTCCCGGGCTCACTGTGCCACTGGATTCAAGCTATCCTGGCTGATGAGGGCCCCGAAACCGGTCCTAGGATGCTTGTTTCCGGTCCAGGGAGGACCTGGCTTGGCAGTTCGGGCTGGACTGTTCCCATGAGGCACAGGGTCAAGACTGATTCGCATATGGCCACGTCTAAACTGGGGTGGCAGGGTGAGTAAAAGAATGATGGATTTAACCCAGATCTCTTGACTGGGGGTGAATGTTTTGATTTGTTCTGCATTCCGTCCATGAATTGTGTTTCTTTTGCTTTCTCCCCCTAAGTGCGCCGGCGAAGCCCAGACGTGGGTCCCGGGCTCACTGTGCCACTGGATTCAAGCTATCCTGGCTGATGAGGGGTGAAACCCCGAAACCGGTCCTAAGATGCTTGTTTCCAGTCCAGGGAGGACCTGGCTTGGCAGTTCGGGCTGGACTGTTCCCATGAGGCACAGTGTCAAGACTGATTTGCATAAGGCCAGGTCTAAACTGGGGTGGCATGGTGAGCAAAAGAATGATGGATTTAACCCAGATCTCTTGACTGGGGATGAATGTTTTGATTTGTTCTGCATTCCGTCCATGAATTGTGTTTCTTTTGCTTTCTCGCCCTAAGTGCGCCGGGTATGCCCAGATGTGGGTCCCAGGCTCACTGTGCCACTGGATTCAAGCTATCCTGGCTGATGAGGGGTGAAACCCCGAAACCGGTCCTAGGATGCTTGTTTCTGGTCCAGGGAGGACCTGGCTTGGCAGTTCGGGCTGGACTGTTCCCATGAGGCACAGGGTCAAGACTGATTTGCATATGGCCAGGTCTAAACTGGGGTGGCATGGTGAGCAAAAGAATGATGGATTTAACCCAGATCTCTTGACTGGGGGTGAATGTTTTGATTTGTTCTGCATTCCGTCCATGAATTGTGTTTCTTTTGCTTTCTCTCCCTAAGGGCGCCGGGTATGCGGAGACATGGGTCCTGGACTCACTGTGCCACTGGATTCAAGCTATGCTGGCTGATGAGCGGTGAAACCACGAAACCTTTCCTAGGATGCTTGTTTCCGGTCCAGGGAGGACCTGGCTTGGCAGTTCGGGCTGGACTGTTCCCATGAGGCACAGGGTCAAGACTGATTTGCATATGGCCAGGTCTAAACTGGGGTGGCATGGTGAGCAAAAGAATGATGGATTTAACCTAGATCTCTTGACTGCGGGTGAATGTTTTGATTTGTTCTGCATTCCGTCCATGAATTGTGTTTCTTTTGCTTTCTCGCCCTAAGTGCGCTGGGTATGCCCAGACGTGGGTCCCAGGCTCACTGTGCCACTGGATTCGAGCTATCCTGGCTGATGAGGGTGAAACCCCGAAACCGGTCCTAGGATGCTTGTTTCCGGTCCAGGGAGGACCTGGCTTGGCAGTTCAGGCTGGACTGTTCCCATGAGGCACAGGGTCAAGACTGATTTGCATATGGCCAGGTCTAAACTGGGGTGGCATGGCGAGCAAAAGAATGATGGATTTAACCCAGATCTCTTGACTGGGGGTGAAGGTTTTGATTTGTTCTGCATTCCGTCCATGAATTGTGTTTCTTTTGCTTTCTCGCCCTAAGTGCGCCGGGTATGCCCAGGCGTGGGTCCCGGGCTCACTGTGCCACTGGATTCAAGCTATCCTGGCTGATGAGGGGTGAAACCCCAAAACCGGTCCTAGGATGCTTGTTTCCGGTCCAGGGAGGACCTGGCTTGGCAGTTCGGGCTGGACTGTTCCCATGAGGCACAGGGTCAAGACTGATTTGCATATGGCCAGGTCTAAACTGGGGTGGCATGGTGAGCAAAAGAATGATGGATTTAACCCAGATCTCTTGACTGGGGGTGAATGTTTTGATTTGTTCTGCATTCCGTCCATGAATTGTGTTTCTTTTGCTTTCTCGCCCTAAGTGCACCGGGTATGCCCAGTCGTGGGTCCCGGGCTCACTGTGCCACTGGATTCAAGCTATCCTGGCTGATAAGGGGTGAAACCCCGAAACCGGACCTAGGATGCTTGTTTCTGGTCCAGGGAGGACCTGGCTTGGCAGTTCGGGCTGGACTGTTCCCATGAGGCACAGTGTCAAGACTGATTTGCATAAGGCCAGATCTAAACTGGGGTAGCATGGTGAGCAAAAGAATGATGGATTTAACCCAGTTCTCTTGACTGGGGATGAATGTTTTGATTTGTTCTGCATTCCGTCTATGAATTGTGTTTCTTTTGCTTTCTCGCCCTAAGTGCGCCGGGTATGCCCAGATGTGGGTCCCAGGCTCACTGTGCCACTGGATTCAAGCTATCCTGGCTGATGAGGGGTGAAACCCCGAAACCGGACCTAGGATGCTTGTTTCTGGTCCAGGGAGTACCTGGCTTGGCAGTTCGGGCTGGACTGTTCCCATGAGGCACAGGGTCAAGACTGATTTGCATATGGCCAGGTCTAAACTGGGATGGCATGGTGAGCAAAAGAATTATGGATTTAACCCAGATCTCTTGACTGGGGGTGAATGTTTTGATTTGTTCTGCATTCCGTCCATGAATTGTGTTTCTTTTGCTTTCTCACTCTAAGGGCGCCGGGTAGGCGGAGACATGGGTCCTGGGCTCACTGTGCCACTGGATTCAAGCTATGCTGGCTGATGAGGGTGAAACCACGAAACCTGTCCTAGGATGCTTGTTTCCGGTCCAGGGAGGACCTGGCTTGGCAGTTCGGGCTGGACTGTTCCCATGAGGCACAGGGTCAAGACTGATTTGCATATGGCCAGGTCTAAACTGGGGTGGCATGGTGAGCAAAAGAATGATGGATTTAACCTAGATCTCTTGACTGGGGGTGAATGTTTTGATTTGTTCTGCATTCCGTCCATGAATTGTGTTTCTTTTGCTTTCTCGCCCTAAGTGCGCTGGGTATGCCCAGACGTGGGTCCCAGGCTCACTGTGCCACTGGATTCAAGCTATCCTGGCTGATGAGGGGTGAAACCCCGAAACCGGTCCTAGGATGCTTGTTTCCGGTCCAGGGAGGACCTGGCTTGGCAGTTCGGGCTGGACTGTTCCCATGAGGCACAGGGTCAAGACTGATTTGCATATGGCCAGGTCTAAACTGGGGTGGCATGGTGAGCAAAAGAATGATGGATTTAACCCAGATCTCTTGACTGGGGTGAATGTTTTGATTTGTTCTGCATTCCGTCCATGAATTGTGTTTCTTTTGCTTTCTCACCCTAAGTGCGCCGGGCATGCCCAGACGTGGGTCCCGGGCTCACTGTGCCACTGGATTCAAGCTATCCTGGCTGATGAGGGGTGAAACCCTGAAACCGGTCCTAGGATGCTTGTTTCCGGTCCAGGGAGGACCTGGCTTGGCAGTTCGGGCTGGACTGTTCCCATGAGGCACAGGGTCAAGACTGATTTGCATATGGCCAGGTCTAAACTGGGGTGGCATGGTGAGCAAAAGAATGATGGATTTAACCCAGATCTCTTGACTGGGGGTGAAGGTTTTGATTTGTTCTGCATTCCGTCCATGAATTGTGTTTCATTTGCTTTCTCGCCCTAAGTGCGCCGGGTATGCCCAGGCGTGGGTCCCGGGCTCACTGTGCCACTGGATTCAAGCTATCCTGGCTGATGAGGGGTGAAACCCCGAAACCGGTCCTAGGATGCTTGTTTCCGGTCCAGGGAGGACCTGGCTTGGCAGTTCGGGCTGGACTGTTCCCATGAGGCACAGGGTCAAGACTGATTTGCATATGGCCAGGTCTAAACTGGGGTGGCATGGTGAGCAAAAGAATGATGGATTTAACCCAGATCTCTTGACTGGGGTGAATGTTTTGATTTGTTCTGCATTCCGTCCATGAATTGTGTTTCTTTTGCTTTCTCGCCCTAAGTGCGCCGGGTATGCCCAGACGTGGGTCCCGGGCTCACTGTGCCACTGGATTCAAGCTATCCTGGCTGATGAGGGGTGAAACCCCGAAACCGGTCCTAGGATGCTTGTTTCCGGTCCAGGGAGGACCTGGCTTGGCAGTTCGGGCTGGACTGTTCCCATGAGGCACAGGGTCAAGACTGATTTGCATATGGCCAGGTCTAAACTGGGGTGGCATGGTGAGCAAAAGAATGATGGATTTAACCCAGATCTCTTGACTGGGGGTGAATGTTTTGATTTGTTCTGCATTCCGTCCATGAATTGTGTTTCTTTTGCTTTCTCGCCCTAAGTGCGCCGGGTATGCCCAGACGTGGGTCCCGGGCTCACTGTGCCACTGGATTCAAGCTATCCTGGCTGATGAGGGGTGAAACCCCGAAACCGGTCCTAGGATGCTTGTTTCCGGTCCAGGGAGGACCTGGCTTGGCAGTTCGGGCTGGACTGTTCCCATGAGGCACAGGGTCAAGACTGATTTGCATATGGCCAGGTCTAAACTGGGGTGGCATGGTGAGCAAAAGAATGATGGATTTAACCCAGATCTCTTGACTGGGGGTGAATGTTTTGATTTGTTCTGCATTCCGTCCATGAATTGTGTTTCTTTTGCTTTCTCACCCTAAGTGCGCCGGGTATGCCCAGACGTGGGTCCCGGGCTCACTGTGCCACTGGATTCAAGCTATCCTGGCTGATGAGGGGTGAAACCCCGAAACCGGTCCTAGGATGCTTGTTTCCGGTCCAGGGAGGACCTGGCTTGGCAGTTCGGGCTGGACTGTTCCCATGAGGCACAGGGTCAAGACTGATTTGCATATGGCCAGGTCTAAACTGGGGTGGCATGGTGAGCAAAAGAATGATGGATTTAACCCAGATCTCTTGACTGGGGGTGAATGTTTTGATTTGTTCTGCATTCCGTCCATGAATTGTGTTTCTTTTGCTTTCTCGCCCTAAGTGCGCTGGGTATGCCCAGACGTGGGTCCCAGGCTCACTGTGCCACTGGATTCGAGCTATCCTGGCTGATGAGGGGTGAAACCCCGAAACCGGTCCTAGGATGCTTGTTTCCGGTCCAGGGAGGACCTGGCTTGGCAGTTCGGGCTGGACTGTTCCCATGAGGCACAGGGTCAAGACTGATTTGCATATGGCCAGGTCTAAACTGGGGTGGCATGGTGAGCAAAAGAATGATGGATTTAACCCAGATCTCTTGACTGGGGGTGAATGTTTTGATTTGTTCTGCATTCCGTCCATGAATTGTGTTTCTTTTGCTTTCTCGCCCTAAGTGCGCCGGGTATGCCCAGACGTGGGTCCCGGGCTCACTGTGCCACTGGATTCAAGCTATCCTGGCTGATGAGGGGTGAAACCCCGAAACCGGTCCTAGGATGCTTGTTTCCGGTCCAGGGAGGACCTGGCTTGGCAGTTCGGGCTGGACTGTTCCCATGAGGCACAGGGTCAAGACTGATTTGCATATGGCCAGGTCTAAACTGGGGTGGCATGGTGAGCAAAAGAATGATGGATTTAACCCAGATCTCTTGACTGGGGGTGAATGTTTTGATTTGTTCTGCATTCCGTCCATGAATTGTGTTTCTTTTGCTTTCTCGCCCTAAGTGCGCCGGGTATGCCCAGACGTGGGTCCCGGGCTCACTGTGCCACTGGATTCAAGCTATCCTGGCTGATGAGGGTGAAACCCCGAAACCGGTCCTAGGATGCTTGTTTCCGGTCCAGGGAGGACCTGGCTTGGCAGTTCGGGCTGGACTGTTCCCATGAGGCACAGGGTCAAGACTGATTTGCATATGGCCAGGTCTAAACTGGGGTGGCATGGTGAGCAAAAGAATGATGGATTTAACCCAGATCTCTTGACTGGGGTGAATGTTTTGATTTGTTCTGCATTCCGTCCATGAATTGTGTTTCTTTTGCTTTCTCGCCCTAAGTGCGCCGGGTATGCCCAGACGTGGGTCCCGGGCTCACTGTGCCACTGGATTCAAGCTATCCTGGCTGATGAGGGTGAAACCCCGAAACCGGTCCTAGGATGCTTGTTTCCGGTCCAGGGAGGACCTGGCTTGGCAGTTCGGGCTGGACTGTTCCCATGAGGCACAGGGTCAAGACTGATTTGCATATGGCCAGGTCTAAACTGGGGTGGCATGGTGAGCAAAAGAATGATGGATTTAACCCAGATCTCTTGACTGGGGGTGAATGTTTTGATTTGTTCTGCATTCCGTCCATGAATTGTGTTTCTTTTGCTTTCTCGCCCTAAGTGCGCCGGGTATGCCCAGACGTGGGTCCCGGGCTCACTGTGCCACTGGATTCAAGCTATCCTGGCTGATGAGGGGTGAAACCCCAAAACCGGTCCTAGGATGCTTGTTTCCGGTCCAGGGAGGACCTGGCTTGGCAGTTCGGGCTGGACTGTTCCCATGAGGCACAGGGTCAAGACTGATTTGCATATGGCCAGGTCTAAACTGGGGTGGCATGGTGAGCAAAAGAATGATGGATTTAACCCAGATCTCTTGACTGGGGGTGAATGTTTTGATTTGTTCTGCATTCCGTCCATGAATTGTGTTTCTTTTGCTTTCTCCCCTAAGGTCGCCGGGGATGCCCAGACGTGGGTCCCGGGCTCACTGTGCCACTGGATTCAAGATATCCTGGATGATGAGGGTGAAACCCCGAAACCGGTCCTAAGATGCTTGTTTCCAGTCCAGGGAGGACCTGGCTTGGCAGTTCGGGCTGGACTGTTCCCATGAGGCACAGTGTCAAGACTGATTTGCATAAGGCCAGGTCTAAACAGGGGTAGCATGGTGAGCAAAAGAATGATGGATTTAACCCAGATCTCTTGACTGGGGATGAATGTTTTGATTTGTTCTGCATTCCGTCCATGAATTGTGTTTCTTTTGCTTTCTCGCCCTAAGTGCGCCGGGTATGCCCAGATGTGGGTCCCAGGCTCACTGTGCCACTGGATTCAAGCTATCCTGGCTGATGAGGGTGAAACCCCGAAACCGGTCCTAGGATGCTTGTTTCTGGTCCAGGGAGGACCTGGCTTGGCAGTTCGGGCTGGACTGTTCCCATGAGGCACAGGGTCAAGACTGATTTGCATATGGCCAGGTCTAAACTGGGGTGGCATGGTGAGCAAAAGAATGATGGATTTAACCCAGATCTCTTGACTGGGGGTGAATGTTTTGATTTGTTCTGCATTCCGTCCATGAATTGTGTTTCTTTTGCTTTCTCACCCTAAGGGCGCCGGGTATGCGGAGACATGGGTCCTGGGCTCACTGTGCCACTGGATTCAAGCTATGCTGGCTGATGAGGGTGAAACCACGAAACCTGTCCTAGGATGCTTGTTTCCGGTCCAGGGAGGACCTGGCTTGGCAGTTCGGGCTGGACTGTTCCCATGAGGCACAGGGTCAAGACTGATTTGCATATGGCCAGGTCTAAACTGGGGTGGCATGGTGAGCAAAAGAATGATGGATTTAACCTAGATCTCTTGACTGGGGGTGAATGTTTTGATTTGTTCTGCATTCCGTCCATGAATTGTGTTTCTTTTGCTTTCTCGCCCTAAGTGCGCTGGGTATGCCCAGACGTGGGTCCTAGGCTCACTGTGCCACTGGATTCAAGCTATCCTAGCTGATGAGGGGTGAAACCCTGAAACCGGTCCTAGGATGCTTGTTTCCGGTCCAAGGAGGACCTGGCTTGGCAGTTCGGGCTGGACTGTTCCCATGAGGCACAGGGTCAAGACTGATTTGCATATGGCCAGGTCTAAACTGGGGTGGCATGGCGAGCAAAAGAATGATGGATTTAACCCAGATCTCTTGACTGGGGGTGAAGGTTTTGATTTGTTCTGCATTCCGTCCATGAATTGTGTTTCTTTTGCTTTCTCGCCCTAAGTGCGCCGGGTATGCCCAGACGTGGGTCCCGGGCTCACTGTGCCACTGGATTCAAGCTATCCTGGCTGATGAGGGGTGAAACCCCGAAACCGGTCCTAGGATGCTTGTTTCCGGTCCAGGGAGGACCTGGCTTGGCAGTTCGGGCTGGACTGTTCCCATGAGGCACAGGGTCAAGACTGATTTGCATATGGCCAGGTCTAAACTGGGGTGGCATGGTGAGCAAAAGAATGATGGATTTAACCCAGATCTCTTGACTGGGGGTGAATGTTTTGATTTGTTCTGCATTCCGTCCATGAATTGTGTTTCTTTTGCTTTCTCGCCCTAAGTGCGCCGGGTATGCCCAGGCGTGGGTCCCGGGCTCACTGTGCCACTGGATTCAAGCTATCCTGGCTGATGAGGGGTGAAACCCCAAAACCGGTCCTAGGATGCTTGTTTCCGGTCCAGGGAGGACCTGGCTTGGCAGTTCGGGCTGGACTGTTCCCATGAGGCACAAGGTCAAGACTGATTCGCATATGGCCACGTCTAAACTGGGGTGGCAGGGTGAGTAAAAGAATGATGGATTTAACCCAGATCTCTTGACTGGGGGTGAATGTTTTGATTTGTTCTGCATTCCATCCATGAATTGTGTTTCTTTTGCTTTCTCCCCCTAAGTGCGCCGGGGATGCCCAGACGTGGGTCCCGGGCTCACTGTGCCACTGGATTCAAGCTATCCTGGCTGATGAGGGGTGAAACCCCGAAACCGGTCCTAGGATGCTTGTTTCCGGTCCAGGGAGGACCTGGCTTGGCAGTTCGGGCTGGACTGTTCCCATGAGGCACAGTGTCAAGACTGATTTGCATATGGCCAGGTCTAAACTGGGGTGGCATGGTGAGCAAAAGAATGATGGATTTAACCCAGATCTCTTGACTGGGGATGAATGTTTTGATTTGTTCTGCATTCTGTCCATGAATTGTGTTTCTTTTGCTTTCTCGCCCTAAGTGCGCCGGGTATGCCCAGATGTGGGTCCCAGGCTCACTGTGCCACTGGATTCAAGCTATCCTGGCTGATGAAGGGTGAAACCCCGAAACCGGTCCTAGGAGGCTTGTTTCTGGTCCAGGGAGGACCTGGCTTGGCAGTTCGGGCTGGACTGTTCCCATGAGGCACAGGGTCAAGACTGATTTCCATATGGCCAGGTCTAAACTGGGGTGGCATGGTGAGCAAAAGAATGATGGATTTAACCCAGATCTCTTGACTGGGGGTGAATGTTTTGATTTGTTCTGCATTCCGTCCATGAATTGTGTTTCTTTTGCTTTCTCACCCTAAGTGCGCCGGGTATGCCGAGACATGGGTCCTGGGCTCACTGTGCCACTGGATTCAAGCTATGCTGGCTGATGAGGGGTGAAACCACGAAACCTGTCCTAGGATGCTTGTTTCCGGTCCAGGGAGGACCTGGCTTGGCAGTTCGGGCTGGACTGTTCCCATGAGGCACAGGGTCAAGACTGATTTGCATATGGCCAGGTCTAAACTGGGGTGGCATGGTGAGCAAAAGAATGATGGATTTAACCTAGATCTCTTGACTGGGGGTGAATGTTTTGATTTGTTCTGCATTCCGTCCATGAATTGTGTTTCTTTTGCTTTCTCGCCCTAAGTGCGCTGGGTATGCCCAGACGTGGGTCCCGGGCTCACTGTGCCACTGGATTCGAGCTATCCTGGCTGATGAGGGGTGAAACCCCGAAACCGGTCCTAGGATGCTTGTTTCCGGTCCAGGGAGGACCTGGCTTGGCAGTTCGGGCTGGACTGTTCCCATGAGGCACAGGGTCAAGACTGATTTGCATATGGCCAGGTCTAAACTGGGGTGGCATGGTGAGCAAAAGAATGATGGATTTAACCCAGATCTCTTGACTGGGGGTGAAGGTTTTGATTTGTTCTGCATTCCGTCCATGAATTGTGTTTCTTTTGCTTTCTCGCCCTAAGTGCGCCGGGTATGCCCAGACGTGGGTCCCGGGCTCACTGTGCCACTGGATTCAAGCTATCCTGGCTGATGAGGGGTGAAACCCCGAAACCGGTCCTAGGCTGCTTGTTTCTGGTCCAGGGAGGACCTGGCTTGGCAGTTCGGGCTGGACTGTTCCCATGAGGCACAGGGTCAAGACTGATTTGCATATGGCCAGGTCTAAACTGGGGTGGCATGGTGAGCAAAAGAATGATGGATTTAACCCAGATCTCTTGACTGGGGGTGAATGTTTTGATTTGTTCTGCATTCCGTCCATGAATTGTGTTTCTTTTGCTTTCTCACCCTAAGTGCGCCGGGTATGCCCAGACGTGGGTCCCGGGCTCACTGTGCCACTGGATTCAAGCTATCCTGGCTGATGAGGGGTGAAACCCCGAAACCGGTCCTAGGATGCTTGTTTCCGGTCCAGGGAGGACCTGGCTTGGCAGTTCGGGCTGGACTGTTCCCATGAGGCACAGGGTCAAGACTGATTTGCATATGGCCAGGTCTAAACTGGGGTGGCATGGTGAGCAAAAGAATGATGGATTTAACCCAGATCTCTTGACTGGGGGTGAATGTTTTGATTTGTTCTGCATTCCGTCCATGAATTGTGTTTCTTTTGCTTTCTCGCCCTAAGTGCGCCGGGTATGCCCAGACGTGGGTCCCGGGCTCACTGTGCCACTGGATTCAAGCTATCCTGGCTGATGAGGGGTGAAACCCCGAAACCGGTCCTAGGATGCTTGTTTCCGGTCCAGGGAGGACCTGGCTTGGCAGTTCGGGCTGGACTGTTCCCATGAGGCACAGGGTCAAGACTGATTTGCATATGGCCAGGTCTAAACTGGGGTGGCATGGTGAGCAAAAGAATGATGGATTTAACCCAGATCTCTTGACTGGGGGTGAATGTTTTGATTTGTTCTGCATTCCGTCCATGAATTGTGTTTCTTTTGCTTTCTCGCCCTAAGTGCGCCGGCGTATGCCCAGACGTGGGTCCCGGGCTCACTGTGCCACTGGATTCAAGCTATCCTGGCTGATGAGGGGTGAAACCCCGAAACCGGTCCTAGGATGCTTGTTTCCGGTCCAGGGAGGACCTGGCTTGGCAGTTCGGGCTGGACTGTTCCCATGAGGCACAGTGTCAAGACTGATTTGCATAAGGCCAGGTTTAAACTGGGGTGGCATGGTGAGCAAAAGAATGATGGATTTAACCCAGATCTCTTGACTGGGGATGAATGTTTTGATTTGTTCTGCATTCCGTCCATGAATTGTGTTTCTTTTGCTTTCTCACCCTAAGGGCGCCGGGTATGCCGAGACATGGGTCCTGGGCTCACTGTGCCACTGGATTCAAGCTATGCTGGCTGATGAGGGGTGAAACCACGAAACCTGTCCTAGGATGCTTGTTTCCGGTCCAGGGAGGACCTGGCTTGGCAGTTCGGGCTGGACTGTTCCCATGAGGCACAGGGTCAAGACTGATTTGCATATGGCCAGGTCTAAACTGGGGTGGCATGGTGAGCAAAAGAATGATGGATTTAACCTAGATCTCTTGACTGCGGGTGAATTGTTTTGATTTGTTCTGCATTCCGTCCATGAATTGTGTTTCTTTTGCTTTCTCGCCCTAAGTGCGCTGGGTATGCCCAGACGTGGGTCCCAGGCTCACTGTGCCACTGGATTCGAGCTATCCTGGCTGATGAGGGGTGAAACCCCGAAACTGGTCCTAGGATGCTTGTTTCCGGGCCAAGGAGGACCTGGCTTGGCAGTTCAGGCTGGACTGTTCCCATGAGGCACAGGGTCAAGACTGATTTGCATATGGCCAGGTCTAAACTAGAGTGGCATGGTGAGCAAAAGAATGATGGATTTAACCCAGATCTCTTGACTGGGGGTGAAGGTTTTGATTTGTTCTGCATTCTGTCCATGAATTGTGTTCTTTTGTTTTCTCGCCCTAAGTGCGCTGGGTATGCCCAGGCGTGGGTCCTGGGCTCACTGTGCCACTGGATTCAAGCTATCCTGGCTGATGAGGGGTGAAACCCCAAAACCGGTCTTAGGATGCTTGTTTCTGGTCCAGGGAGGACCTGGCTTGGCAGTTCGGGCTGGACTGTTCCCATGAGGCACAGGGTCAAGACTGATTTGCATATGGCCAGGTCTAAACTGGGGTGGCATGGTGAGCAAAAGAATGATGGATTTAACCCAGATCTCTTGACTGGGGGTGAATGTTTTGATTTGTTCTGCATTCCGTCCATGAATTGTGTTTCTTTTGCTTTCTCACCCTAAGTGCGCCGGGTATGCCCAGGCGTGGGTCCTGGGCTCACTGTGCCACTGGATTCAAGCTATCCTGGCTGATGAGGGGTGAAACCCCAAAACCGGTCTTAGGATGCTTGTTTATGGTCCAGGGAGGATCTGGCTTGGCAGTTCGGGCTGGACTGTTCCCATGAGGCACAGGGTCAAGACTGATTTGCATATGGCCAGGTCTAAACTGGGGTGGCATGGTGAGCAAAAGAATGATGGATTTAACCCAGATCTCTTGACTGGGGGTGAATGTTTTGATTTGTTCTGCATTCCGTCCATGAATTGTGTTTCTTTTGCTTTCTCCCCTAAGTGCGCCGGGTATGCCCAGACGTGGGTCCCGGGCTCACTGTGCCACTGGATTCAAGCTATCCTGGCTGATGAGGGGTGAAACCCCGAAACCGGTCCTAAGATGCTTGTTTCCCGTCCAGGGAGGACCTGGCTTGGCAGTTCGGGCTGGACTGTTCCCATGAGGCACAGTGTCAAGACTGATTTGCATAAGGCCAGGTCTAAACTGGGGTGGCATGGTGAGCAAAAGAATGATGGATTTAACCCAGATCTCTTGACTGGGGATGAATGTTTTGATTTGTTCTGCATTCTGTCCATGAATTGTGTTTCTTTTGCTTTCTCACCCTAAGTGCCCCGGGTATGCCCAGATGTGGGTCCCAGGCTCACTGTGCCACTGGATTCAAGCTATCCTGGCTGATGAGGGGTGAAACCCCGAAACCGGTCCTAGGATGCTTGTTTCTGGTCCAGGGAGGACCTGGCTTGGCAGTTCGGGCTGGACTGTTCCCATGAGGCACAGGGTCAAGACTGATTTCCATATGGCCAGGTCTAAACTGGGGTGGCATGGTGAGCAAAAGAATGATGGATTTAACCCAGATCTCTTGACTGGGGGTGAATGTTTTGATTTGTTCTGCATTCCGTCCATGAATTGTGTTTCTTTTGCTTTCTCACCCTAAGGGCGCCGGGTATGCGGAGACATGGGTCCTGGGCTCACTGTGCCACTGGATTCAAGCTATGCTGGCTGATGAGGGGTGAAATCATGAAACCTTTCCTAGGATGCTTGTTTCCGGTCCATGGAGGACCTGGCTTGGCAGTTCGGGCTGGACTGTTCCCATGAGGCACAGGGTCAAGACTGATTTGCATATGGCCAGGTCTAAACTGGGGTGGCATGGTGAGCAAAAGAATGATGGATTTAACCTAGATCTCTTGACTGCGGGTGAATTGTTTTGATTTGTTCTGCATTCCGTCCATGAATTGTGTTTCTTTTGCTTTCTCGCCCTAAGTGCGCTGGGTATGCCCAGACGTGGGTCCCAGGCTCACTGTGCCACTGGATTCAAGCTATCCTGGCTGATGATGGGTGAAACCCCGAAACCGGTCCTAGGATGCTTGTTTCCGGGCCAAGGAGGACCTGGCTTGGCAGTTCAGGCTGGACTGTTCCCATGAGGCACAGGGTCAAGACTGATTTGCATATGGCCAGGTCTAAACTGGGGTGGCATGGTGAGCAAAAGAATGATGGATTTAACCCAGATCTCTTGACTGGGGGTGAATGTTTTGATTTGTTCTGCATTCCGTCCAAGAATTGTGTTTCTTTTGCTTTTTCGCCCTAAGTGCGCCGGGTATGCCCAGATGTGGGTCCCGGGCTCACTGTGCCACTGGATTCAAGCTATCCTGGCTGATGAGGGGTGAAACCCCGAAACCGGTCCTAGGATGCTTGTTTCTGGTCCAGGGAGGACCTGGCTTGGCAGTTCGGGCTGGACTGTTCCCATGAGGCACAGGGTCAAGACTGATTTGCATATGGCCAGGTCTAAACTGGGGTGGCATGGTGAGCAAAAGAATGATGGATTTAAACCAGATCTCTTGACTGGGGGTGAATGTTTTGATCTGTTCTGCATTCCGTCCATTAATTGTGTTTCTTTTGCTTTCTCACCCTAAGTGCGCTTGGCATGCCCAGACGTGGGTCCCGGGCTCACTGTGCCACTGGATTCAAGCTATCCTGGCTGATGAGGGTGAAACCCTGAAACCGGTCCTAGGATGCTTGTTTCCGGTCCAGGGAGGACCTGGCTTGGCAGTTCGGGCTGGACTGTTCCCATGAGGCACAGGGTCAAGACTGAGTTGCATATGGCCAGATCTAAACTGGGGTGGCATGGTGAGCAAAAGAATGATGGATTTAACCCAGATCTCTTGACTGGGGGTGAATGTTTTGATTTGTTCTGCATTCCGTCCATGAATTGTGTTTGTTTTGCTTTCTCGCCCTAAGTGCACCGGGTATGCCCAGACATGGGTCCCGGGCTCACTGTGCCACTGGATTCAAGCTATCCTGGCTGATGAGGGGTGAAACCCCGAAACCGGTCCTAGGATGCTTGTTTCCGGTCCAGGGAGGACCTGGCTTGGCAGTTCGGGCTGGACTGTTCCCATGAGGCACAGGGTCAAGACTGATTTGCATATGGCCAGGTCTAAACTGGGGTGGCATGGTGAGCAAAAGAATGATGGATTTAACCCAGATCTCTTGACTGGGGTGAATGTTTTGATTTGTTCTGCATTCCGTCCATGAATTGTGTTCCCCCTGTTAATCCCTGCACTATGTGGCAGGCACCATGAGGTGCTAGCCACTCAGTGCAGGGATGAACAGATTCTCCCATTTCTCTATGGCAACTTGTGCTATGGCCGGTTTACCGCCACAGCACAAGCTCCCATAGGGAAATGGGAGCATGCGACCACACCTTGTGCGATCACATTGTAATACTGCGGTCGGGACCGCCTCCCGGAAGGACGGTTGGTCCTGATTCTGCAACTGTGTTGGACCGACGTGAGTTCGCCCAACATTGTAATAAGGCCCTTAATGTCTAAAGTGCAAAAGCAACCCCTTTTTCTCTTTGCTATTTGTTCTTTGCCTAGAACCATTTCTTGAATGGATACGATGCAATACACTTATTTCCAGATTTAATCAAGGCTCCCAAGAGGGAAGTTAACCGCTTATGCAGGCGATGTTTTAATATATATGTCCAATCCCTTGACCTTCCTAGACCCTTTTATACAAGAGATCACATTATACTCTAGTATTTCTAGAAATAAACTTAATTTATGCAAAACTGAAATTTTACCATTGAACTCCCTATGCTATCAATATTTTTACTTTAAGCATTTGAAGGAGAAGGGTATTATGTATGTACACCAGTTTGTGGAAAACAAATTCTGTTATACCCTTCCTTCAATTACAAACACAATACCACTTACCCGAATCCTTCATAAAGGAATGAGTTAATTTTCTCTGCTCTCCCTTCCTTTTTTCTGACTCACCAATTCCCTCCTCCCCAACCATTTGTGTGCTCTCCACATCTCTTGATATGATCTACCATAACTTTATTCCTAAAGCTGCTCATATATATGGAACATTAATGTCACTGACTTCTGTTAGAACTAAGAGTTATCTTGAATTTTTATGGGAAACTGATCTATCCATATCGTTTTCTGCCCAACTGTGGGACAACATTTGGATTAAAATATTCAATACTTCCAAAACTGCTCATATTACATAGTCACTATTTTTTGTTTCCAATAGAACTCTTATTCCTCCAGAATGTATTTCCATTTTTGACTTCTTCGTTATGTTGGTCATGCTCTACATGTAATGGTTCTTTAGCATATTTGTTATATTATTGTTCTAATGTTACTAAGTTTTAGAATTCCATTTTGTGTAATTGTTCAAAGATTTTCAAATGTACTATACTACTAACTTTCCAAAATATTTTCTTAGGTTCTTTATCACCTAGTTTTGAACATTTATCTCCCAAACTTCTATTATTTGATCTTTTTATTGCACTTGCTTTCAAAGTTATACTTTCTTGTTGAAAAGATACTTCTAAATTATCTGTGCTAAGATGGTGGAACTGTATATGTGATGAACATAGAATACATACTGGTTTCTTCATTAACATTGCATAAGAAAATGAAATCTAATTTATATTGGCTACCATTTACTACCTTCCTTTACTCGCGCTCATCATTACCTTAATCGATTTATTTTTCCTTTCTACTTTTCTTTTCTCTACTTCTTTTCTCTCTCCCATCTTTTTTGTCCCTTTCTTACTGTCACTTCCCCTTTATCTCTTCTCTTTTTTTATATAAAATAATAAATCAATCTTTTTATTACATATGGTTTTTTTGCAATTGCAATACTTCAGATGTATTATTTTCATCACGAATGTTATTTCTTTTGTTATTGCTATTTTATTCTTCAATAAAAATAATTTAACAAAAAAAGTGCAAAAGCAATAGCCATGCAAGAGCAATAGCCATAAAGGTAGGTGTGAAGCAGTGTTCTGTATTTTTTAAAGTCTGTGGAGTTATTTTTGGGGCAAAATGAGGTAAATTGAAATAGAAAGGTCCAGTTTAAATAGAATAGATATTTGCAGGGCCGTAGCCACAGGGGGGCCCAGTGGGGCCCGGCCAGGCCTTCCTTTTTCCTGGCCCGCCCAATTGAAAGGCCAGAAACAGAGTTTCTGTTGTTTTAAAACATAGTTAAGTTTGACAGTGCACAGGAACCTTGGTCTCTGTCCTGACGGCTTACTTATACTGAAACTAAAAGGCGCTCCGACCATCCTTAATAAGAACAACAGGCAGCGGGAGGGAGGCCGAGTTAAGGGAAATAGGCCCATAGGCTGCCCTGTGCAGGTGCGCTAAATGATACAAATATTAGTTATGAGTTATCATGAGTAGCTGAAGTCTCACATTCATAAATGAGGGCACTGCAGCAGGGTGACGTGCAGAATGAATACACTGCTCCTGGGTCTCATAGCCGGTCTGTGCAGCTGCAGTATATAACTCGTGTCTGCAAGGACAAAGATGCAAGGTAAGGTAAGTAATGGCAATGCTAGGCCTTTACCCAGCATACATTTAGACGCCTGTTTTGCATTTCATGTGTGAGCATAGCAGTGCGCAGTACAGCAGCGCTCTGATCTCGCTCTGCGTTTGCACATTGATTACTGACTCAGACTACCACCACCACATGATGCGGGGCAGTTCCTTGCGACTGACCTTGAACAGAAAGTGGCCAGACAGTAAATGATCCAGCCATTGTGAGGTGAACCGCAACCATGACCTGACCTGTTTTTCTCTTCCACTACCAATGGACTGTTTGAGTTTCTTAAGTGGTGTCCATTTCAACCCTCTAACCCAAAAAAACTCACTACTCATTTTTCTCAATATGGCTGTTTTCTAGTAGGCACTAGTGTAAGCCAGCTCATTCATAAAGTCCTTTGTGTGTCTCACAAAGAACAGCATTCTTTTACTATCACACCAAAGACTTAAAGGGGAGTGAACAGTTGGTAGCCCCCCCCCTTCACTAGCTACAGCGGGGTTGGGTTTTTGATGGGCCTCTTCTGTCTGCAACAAGAGTGGGAAGGTGAGTGAGTGAAAGGATGGATGGATGTTTGAGTGAAATGAAGGATGGGTGGGTGAGTGGAGGTAGATGGATAGCTGCATGGATGAATCAGCGAAAGAATGGATGTAAGGATGGATGAGTGAAAGGCAGGGAGGATGGATGAATGTGTGAATGTGGATGTATGGATGATGAGAGAAAGGATGGATGGATGGATGAGTGAGTGAGTGAAAAGATGGCTGAAGAGTGAAAGGACAGATTGATTGATGGATGGAGTGAAAGGCTGATAGAGGGACAGGTTGAGTGAATGGATGGATGAGTGAAAGGATGGATGTATAGAAGAGTGAAAGAATGGATGGAAGGACAGACAAGTGGTGAGTGAAAGGGAGGGTAGATGGTTGGCTGCATGAAAGGGGAATGGATGGATGAGTGAAAGGGTGGATGAGTGAAAGGGTAAATGGATGGATGGATGAATGAGTGAAATGATGATTGGGTGAGCAACAGGATGAGTGGTCAGGTGCATGGATGAATGAGTGAAAGGATGAATGTAAGGATGCATGAGTGAAAGGGAGGATGGATGGATGAGTGAAAGTGTGAATGGATGGATGAGTGAAAGGATGGTTGGATGGATGAGTGAAATGATGGATGAGTGAGTGAAAGGATGGGTCGATGAGTGAAAGGGTAAATGGATGGATCGATGAGTGGATGGAAGGTTGGGTGAAAGGATGGATGAATGAAAGGATGGATGTAAGGATGGATGAGTGAACTAAAGGATGGATGAGTGAAAGGGAGGATGGATGGATGAATGAAAGGATGGAAGGATGAGTGAAATGATGGATGTATGGGAGAAGGGGTAAATGGATGAATAGATAATTGGATTGGTGCGCCGAAGGGTGGGTTGGTGAGTGAAAGGATGTATGGCTCAGTGAAAGGATGGATGGATGAGTGAAAGGGAGAATGGATGTATTTCACAAAAAGATAAATGATGAGCAAAAGGGAGGATACGTGGATTGAGTGAAAGAATAGATGGATAAACGAAAGGGTGGATGGATGAGCGAAAGGATGGGTGAATGGATTAAAGGGGATGGATAAGTGAAAGCATGGATGATTGAATTGATGGATTTGTTATATGGATAGGTTTGACAATAGTTGCATAGGGTTGGAAATAGAGGAGTAGACGGATGGACGGAATGGTGACAGACTAAATGTTGGTTGAAAGGCTGAATGGATGGCAGAATGTAAAGGTGAAATGGTGATTATCAGCGGTTGGATGGAAAGATAAAAAGATGAATGGATAGATGCTTGGATGGAAGAGACAAGCAATCCCTTCTGGAGAGGGTCTCAATGACTCGTTTCACTTTCTTGGTGCCATAAGAGGCTTAGTTCAAAATGGGGAGTATTTTAATTTTCGGGCTACTACCTTGATGTTAGTGAAAAGCTTAGTACGTGCTCAGATATACTGCTCTCCTTGTCCTGAATCTTTAACCTGTCACGGGAGACTGCATGTAGGTTGTGTGAAGCGAGCAGAACACTGATTTAAAACTATCAAGTTAACAAGTTCCGTGCATTTATTGTTTTTGAATTTTTGTATTTGCAGTGTAATCCAACATAATATTGGGGCTATAAGTCACAGAATTCAAGGGAAAAAAGTTACTGGGCGAGATACTCATGCAAGAAACTAGAAAACTCCTGAGCGCTGGTGTTTAGTAAAAGAGAAGAGAAGGGCCCTCCCCATGGCAAGTCTGGACAGACAATCTGTCATTTTGCCATATATTAGTCGTGTATATGATCATCAACCATTAGTATGGCACTCATACACTTTCTGGTATGTGTATTGCATTGCCTGCCATTAATATGCATATTTTGCTTGTTTCCTAGGTCCATGTGTGATATGCTGCTCCAGTCCTTTTTTTTTCTTTGAATTCCGGAACTTGTAGGCCTGTTTTATAATGGAATAAACACAACTATAAGTCTTAGAATTCAAAGACAAAAACTGAACTATAACAGCACATCAGGCATGTACCTTGGAAACTTGGGATGGCTGATTATAGGGCAATCATAGGGCATCCGAACTGCCTTCCGCCCATTGCTGGTGTGGCGATGTAGAACAGTAATTAGAATACATAACAACTTCCTTTAAGAGCAAACTGCTTTTAACTGATGCATTTCAAACACTGCTGGAGGGAGAATATGCCAGTCACTGCCAATAATTAACCCATTTTTAGTGGTGCCTCAAAAGAACCCTGAGCTTAGGCACTACACTCTCTTGAATTCCCTTTAAAGTCTATAACGAATTAAAACATGTATACCTTTCTGAGGCTGATGGGTCTCTTAAAAGGTTCCCTGTGCTTTTAGTCCAATTTAATCCCACCCTCCTGTCACCAGCTTGGTTTTATGAGCTTTTTTGGGCATTTTGCTCTCTTTTACCCCTCTCCAGTTCTTCTATTCACTTTAGCCCCCGCTTTAAGCTTTTTAAGGGATGTTGCTTCCTTTCTTCTACAAAAAATGTACCCTTATTCTGTAAAGCAGGGATTCAAGCACAGTTAAGCAGGGCTGGTCCCCAAGACACCTGCTGGCATGGATTAAAGTGACACTTTTATAAATTAGTGGGAAGGGACAGTGAACTATGGTAAGTGATGTTAAAAAGGAAACACGAAGGCAAAGAACTTGAGAAGTTGTAGGGAGACGTTGAACATAATATAAGGAAGTAGCTAATAGAATGAATGAGATCAATGGAAAGGGAGACAAATGAAGGGGAGAAGGGCAGAGAGTCTGAGGCAAAATCTTTCAATGAACTAGTCTACATTTTAGAAAATAATTCCTGAGGAAGACTTTTCTGTGTTTTTATTGCACTTTCTGTAAAGCAGTATTTCTTGAGCATCTGAAGTGCTTTGTGATCTCTGGTCATAGTGTTGAATCCCTAAGAAGGCCATTCCAACCTTTCAGTTTTCTGTGTTGTTAATAAATTGAGTACTATTAAATTAGATAATAGTAACACTTCTTTTTCAGCCCTCTTCCTAAACTTCTAAACAGTGATATTAGGCCCTATAGAATAAAAAGTTATTATCTTGGAGTGGGTAGTTGTGTGGTATTTCATTGCAGTAATGTTTCCACTTTAGATGCCTCTGTCTGGCTGTGTGGTCAAATTTCAGTGGGTCCTCATTTCAACCTTTTATTAGGCCTGGGTGAAATTTGCCTAATTTACTTTGTGGAAATTATGCAAAATGCTAACTTAGATTTTTTTGCAGATTTTTAGCATGAAATGCATCCTTGCGTCCATTTTGAATGCGAGAGTGTATTTCACACTAAAAAGTCAAAAACATAAAGAACAGCTGTTTGAGTTCTATTTGTTCTCATTGCTCCTGTGCTCCTGTAATCGTATATTTAGCTGAATAAAATCTGAATTATACAACATGGTGTAATGGAGTAATCTTGGGCATTTCGTGTAATAAGCATAATGCAAAATGCAGGACATTATGTGAGATTATACCATCATAATCAACAGTTCACCGGGGCTACCTTTCACCCATCCCATGTAGGGTAAATAAACACCACTGAGGCCATTGCCATCAGCATAAACAGACCGCTATGAGAGTTATTGCTCACTTTACAAAACAGACATTTCCATACTGTCCTTATTGAGATACACCAGACACAAGTTTTAACTTCATGGCGGTTCATCCAGTGCATCATTAGAATGTTTCCCATTTTACTGTAATGATCTTAAATGGTCTAAAGATGTGTAGATTTCCACAGCACTAGACCCTCAGACTGACATGAAAAAAACAAACTGCATGTATGAATGGTTGACAGTCTATGCTCAGACCATTACTCATGCACAATTTGTGCTGTTTCAATCGCTGATGCACCTGCTGATGCACCTGCACTCTGTTAGAGATCAGGAGCCTGAAAACAGAGCTTGCAGCTCTCTAGCAGAACACTGTATGTCAGCAATCAAAAGCCAATTACAGGCCCTGCGTCATGTCTGCTGTGTGATTACCAGTGTAGGGCGTGTCACACACCATTCAGAGTATGAATAGCCACATGTAGGTTGGCTGTTTCATAGGCCTTGGTCCTGTGAATTACACTGTAAATGGCATAGGCCCTCCCCAGCGGAAGGAACAAAATCCAAGTGAGAATCAAGAGGTAGCCAGAGCAGGACCCTTAAGACAGTAATAGTGGTGTAGCCAGAGCATTATCATGGGCACTAGTACAAGCAAGGAAAATTAGTCTATTAGCTTCTGTTTGAGCTGTAAAATAGTATTATTCAGGCCTCAGTGAGCCCCTCAAACCACTGGGCCAAGGTGCAATTGCACCTGCTGCAGCTCTGATACCTGTGTCACTGCACGGTAAGTATACAAAAATATATTCATATATAATATGCTGGGGTGTTTTTATTGCATAAAATGCAGTGTATAAAATCCGGATTTCACAGGGAACCATGAACTCTGGAAAATAGTTCACTGTTCCCTGTGATATATGGACTTTATTTTCATAATGACAGCCCCAAAAACGCTGCAAAGCTTCACCATTGTCAGAGCTGCTTGGATTATGAATCAAGGAATGACCAAAATATGCGTAAAAGTTATATGAATTACGAAGCACAAAAAAAAACAAATTATGCAACATTGTGGTGCACATGTTTTTGTTTTATTTTGAACCTTATGAGCTACAAAAATAAGTGGCAAATATGTTTTTGAGTTTTAAACATAAACTTTATTTTGAGAAAACGCAACCAAGTACAAACAGTCAAATAAATATCATATGATAATTAAAAACATTAAGTAGAACTTAGCATATTAAATAGAAAATGGTTGCATGTAAAATTGTTGTTATAATTAAGGAAGGAAAAACGGGGGAAAAGGAAACAGTAATAATGTAATTGAATAAATACAAATGAAGGTAAAAAGACATAATATACAATAAAAGGTATCGGGCAATAAAAGGAAAAAATTGCTGTATATCAAAGTACAATAACAGTTAAAGCGAAAGAAAGAAAGATAATATATAACTATAAATATAAATCAACAATATATCATTATAAACAGTTCATGGTGGTTTGGGAACTTCTTCCGATGAAGGGTGATGTTGGGTAGATCGCTGTGCAGAAGTGTCTAAGAAAATAGTCATAGGAGACCAAATACGTTCTCTTTTCAGGAGTAGAGACATAGGGAAAACATAGGCACGGTCTAGTCGATGATTATAACACACACTGTACCACCAGGATTGAAAGGATAGTTGTGTGGAATGTTTCCAATTTTTAGTTATTTGTTGGAAAGCAATTGCAAGCAATAAATCCACAATGTCCATGTAATGAGAAAGGGATTGCCAATGTTCCGACAGTGTGCCTATAAATATAGTTTCAGGGGAGTAAGGGAAACGAGTATGGCAAATAGTATTAATCTGAGACCATACTTTCAGCCAAAATTGATGTGTAAAGGGACAGGAGAAAAGCATATGAAATAAGTCTGCGTGAGAAGCTTTGCAAGACCAGCAATCTGAAGAGAGTGTGGGTTGGAATTTATGTTTCAACCATAATTTATCCCAAAGTGTAGTAGGCCAGGTAGAGTGGAATTCAGATTCCCATTGGAGTTCAGTATTGGTTTTAGGTCTATGTTCAATGGGTACACTGAGAAATTTGTAAATGGATGAGGGACTAGATTGGGCACTTAAAATGGGAAGAATGTTGCGTTGAGGTAACGAGGAGGATGGAGTAGGGGATATGAGAAGTAGAGAATCGGTTATATGTTTGATCAACAAATTAAATTTGGTGGAGAAAGATTCTGGTAGTTGGTAGAGTGACTGTGCATCAGAGAAGGTGAGAAAAGAGTTGTTTGAATGTAACTGATGTATCCAAAGTAGACCTCTGTCTCGCCAAGTCTTCCAAAAAATGGGTTTGTTATTAATTTTAAGAAGATTATTATGCCAAATAGAAGAATTAAGAAATCGTTCTTTAGCTGAGAGGTGTGAGAGCATAAAAGAGTGAAATAGTTTATGAGAAGTGTTATGTATAGGAGAAGATAGAGAGCGTGATTTGTGGGTGAAAGTGAGGGATTCATCGAGAGAAAATGGGGATAAAAAGGAATGTTCTAAATCTTTCCATAATGGAGAAGGATTAGGGGTAGAGTATTTTAATGATTTAGAAAGTTGCTTAAGAAGGAAGGCATTATGGTAAAGTTGAAAATCAGGAAAGTTAACTCCACCTTGTGATTTAGGGCGCTTTAGCTTAGCTAAGGACATGCGTGGTTTTTTCTTGTTCCATAAAAATACTGATAGTATAGAATTGATTTTTTTGAAAAAGTACGCAAGGAGACTGAGAGGAATAGCTGAGATCATGTAAAATATGATAGGAGCAAGCATCATTTTAATAGTGTCAAGTCTGCCCCACGAGGACAAGTATAAAGGATGCCATTTAGAGGTAGAAGTAGATAAAGTAGAGAAGAGACGGGTCATATTTAGGGAGAGTGTTTGTTTAATAGAGGGAGCAAACAGAAGACCTAGATATTTAATTTGTTGGGGATTCCATGAGAAATTAGTAGAAATAAAATCTTGTTTAAAACAAAAAATATTCAAAGGTAGAATTTCACATTTATCATGGTTTAACTTGTAACCACAAAGTGAAGAGAAAGCATTGACTTCTACTAAGAAGGCTGGAATGGAGAGCTCTGGTTTAGATAAAAATAAGAGAATGTCATCTGCATAGACACTCATTTTAACATGTTGTTTATCCTGTTGGAAACCATGTATTTTGGGGTTTTGTTTGATTTTAGCTAAGAACGGTTCTAGAGCTAAAATGAAAAGGAGAGGGAGAGGGGAGAGCCTTGACGAACACCCCTCTGTAACGTAAAGGGATTAGAAAAAGAACCATTAGTAAAAATGGTAGCTTTGGGTGAGGTGTATAGTAAAGAAATATAAGAGATGAATTTGGGACCAAAACCGAACCAAGATAAAGTGTGAAAAACAAAAGACCAATCCATACGGTCAAAAGCTTTCTCTGCATCTAAAGAGATGGCTGCAAGAGAGTGGGGATATTTGTTAGCTTTATGTAATATATTTAAAAGGTCTGGGTATTATCTGAAATATTTCGCCCTTTAATAAAGCCAGATTGCTCTTTAAAAATAATAGACTGCAAGGAAGGTTCTAATTGGAGAGCAAGAATTTTAGCGAATATTTTGTAATCAGAATTGACTAGTGATATTGGTCTGTAATTTTTACAAAGATGAGGATCTTTACCATCTTTAGGGATTAAGCAAATGAGAGCATCCTGAAAAGTACCTGAGGAAGCATTAGAAAAGATAA
This sequence comes from Calotriton arnoldi, assembly GCA_963921515.1. NCBI lineage: Eukaryota > Metazoa > Chordata > Amphibia > Caudata > Salamandridae > Calotriton > Calotriton arnoldi. Next base: position 45,480 of record CAWUFW010025173.1, read on the forward strand.
AATATGAAAACAATGTGAGAAGATAAGGAAGAAGTGTTTTGGAGAAATGGGAATAGAATTCCACAGGGAATCCATCCGGGCCGGGTGCTTTTCCTGTGTTTAGAAGTTTTAGGGCCTGAGAAATATCTTTTATGGTGATATCTTGTTCCAGTGAAGAAAAATCAACATCTGTGGGAAATTGTTTTTGTATAGACGCAAGATAATTTTGTATGTCTAAAGAATCAGGAGAAGATTCAGGGGTATATAGTGAGGTATAATATTTTTTAATTCATCTAAAATCTCAGTATGTTTGGTGACTGGAACAGAGGCCGAATTTAATACATAATCAATGATAGAGCGTTCCTTTTTAATTTTGAGGTACGAGGCAAGAAGTTTGCCCGCTTTATTTTGTCCGCCATAATAACGAGCACTACCTCTAAGAAGGTAGGCCGAAGCATTTTCTGTAGATAATTTATTGTATTTAAATTTTTCTTTGATTAGATTATCAAGATCGGCTGCAGAATTAGTTAATGTATAAAGGGATTCTAGTAATTTAATGGATTTGAGAATTTCATTAGCTTTATGGGAATTCTGACGTTTCTTTTTAGTGACATAAGAGATAATAAAGTCTCGGGCTGAAGCTTTAAAAGAATCCCAGACAACAGAAAAGGACGAAACAGAAGACAAATTATGTTTAAAGAATTCTGTGATGAAATCTTCGAAAGAGGAAGTGAAAGAATGATCAGCTAATAAAGAAGTATTAAAGCGCCATCTTTTACTAGAACTAGTGACGGGAAGTAGCTCTAGGTCTAATATTACAGGAGCATGATCAGAGATTAAAATGGATCCAATGTCTGCATGTAAGATAGATGGTGTTAGCGCCTTTGAGACAAATAAATAATCTATGCGTGATTGTGAAAAGTGAGTGGGAGAGAAGAAAGTGTATTCGCAAAGTTGTGGGTGGCAGAGTCTCCAGGAGTCAACAAGGGATCTATGAGAAATGAGATTGGTAAAGTGTTGGTGCATCGGTGAGGGAATGAAAGGTGTTTTGGAAGTACGGTCAATGTAAGGGTCGACAATCAAATTACAGTCTCCACCGAAAATAACATATGGTGTATCAATGGACATCAAAGGGAGGAAATGTGTGGCCAAAAAGCATTGTCAGGTTTAGTAGGTGCATAGATGTTAAATAAAGTAATTGGTACATCATTAATTTTAAGGTGAGTAATCAGCCATCGACCATCGACATCTGAGTCTTGAGAAATAAGAGAAACTTTGAGTTTTTATGAATAAGAATTACAGTACCATTTCTTTTACTAGTGCCTGAAGAGGAAAAAACATGCCCTACCCATTGTCTCTTTAGTTTAAGAACTTCTGTAGCTATTAAATGGGATTCTTGTAAAAACACAATATCTGATTTAAGATTAGATAAATGGGAGAGTACCCTTTGCCGTTTAATAGGAGCACTCAAACCTTTAACATTCCATGAGATTACACGCAAAGTCATTAATCAACTATAAAAACTAGAGCTTTTACAACATTACAGCAAAAAGAAAATGCAATAAACAATCCGTAATAACTAGAGAGAAAAGAATAGTAAACAGTTTGTGAATTGAAGTACAAGAGAAGAAAAGAGAGTGATGTTGAAATAAAGATAAGTGAAGAAAAGAAGAAAGGGGAAGAAGGAAGAAAGAAAAGGAGGAATAAAAGAAAGATATACAGAAGAAAACTAGAAAACGAACATCAAAACATACCAGGAACTCAAACATGGGTGGAGGGTGTTGAGGCAACAGGGCGAGAAGACGAACCAGCACAACACCTCCGGGGGAGATCGCGAGGAAGGGAACGTTCTAGACAATATTAGACAATGGAGGATAAGAACGAAAGGGAGATGACACCTAAAAGGAGAGACATGGGGAGAAAAAAGGAGAAATTAATTCATGTGATATTAACAAGGGAGAGAAGAGTTAAATACATAACTATAAAATTAAATAGAAAACATAATAGAGTTCTCAGGAAGAGGATGATCCTGCAAATTCCATAGAGTCCTCTCTGCAACTTTCAAGAAAACGTTGGAGTAAAGCTGGGTCTTCAAATGTGGTTGTTTTGTTTTTGTAAGTTACTTTGAAGAGTCAAGGGTGTATCAAACCGAATCTGGCATTTAACTCTCGTAGTGCTGGTTGCATTGCAAGAAAGCTTTTCCTTTTGTCTGCAGTGGTCTTGGCGTAATCTTGTGAGAAGAACAGTTGTGAACCTTGCCAGGAAATGCGACGTTTGAATTTAACTGCCTGCAAAACTTTTAACAAGTCAGTATATTCTAAAAAGTAGAGTATCACACCTCTTGGTTTAAGCTGCGAAGAAGAAGCAGATGGAGAACGACCCAATCTGTGAGCTCTTTGTATGTTCAGAGGAGGAGATTCAGTAATGTCAAGCAATTGCGGAAGAAAAGACTGAAAGAAGGCTATGGGGTTGGATCCTTCCATCCCTTCAGACAATCCATAAATACGCAGATTATTGCGTCTACTACGGTTTTCGAGGTTTTCAACTTGTTTCTGAAGTTGTAAGATTTCTGCTTTCATAGGGGAGATTTGATGTGAAGAGATTTCCAATGATTCAACTTGACGTTCCACAGAAACAATTTTATTTTGAAGTGAAAACCAATTATCCTCCAAACTTTGCAGACGAGTGTTTGTTTCTTCCATGTACGGCTTAAGAGCACGAATTTCGTCTAGAAGTAGTTCTATTGAGGGAGGTGGAGGAGAAACAGCAGGTGTTGGAGGATCTTTTTTGACTCGTTTGATGGAGGATAGTGATGACGAAGCATTTGTTTTAGGTGGATTTTTAGGGTTGAGTAGAGAGGAAGGAGTACCAGAGGTGGATACTGAAGAAGACATGACGGACGAAGTCTCGGTAGGGTGAGGTAAATTGGTTTGAGAGGAATCCTCCATGTCGTTTTGTAAGAAAGAAAAGGGGTTAGAAGTAGGCAGTATGGGAGTCTTTGAACGAGAAATGGGTAAATTGGAAGAAAAACTGCCTCTTCCCCCTTTGGTTCTCCCCATAGACATGAGAGAAAAAAAAGTTTAAAAAATAAACGAAGAACTGCAGAGTATAATGATGAGAACTCACAATGAAAAATTTCAAAAAGACCACTGTATAGATAGAAGCACAGTTCAAAAATTAATGGCCAAAAAATGAAGTATTTTCTATCACATGTAACAGTTGTTGTTGTTGATCACCAAATAAGAGAAGTGAAGTGGAATTAAACTTGGTAATAAGTGAACAACAAATTGAAGAAAACACCTTCTTTCAGAATATTAAAACATAAGACTTTCCATGTAAAGCGGTATTTTCCTTAAGAGAAATTGCAGCATGAGGTAAACGTTAAGAAGACCATAAGAAAATGCACATAGTTCAGTCACAGAGCACAACGTATATTTCAATCATATTTTAAG
>CAWUFW010025174.1:0-48798 GCA_963921515.1 Calotriton arnoldi
CATCCATTTAAAGTCTTGGGGCCCATGTCCCTGCTCCTGGAAATGTTTCACCAAGTGGGTTGTGAGTTTTCCCACCCTAAATATGCTAATATATTCTTAAATCCTGACCTTCATCTTGCGGGTATTGAGTCCAATGTACTGCAAACCACATCTGCAGGTCAGTCTGTACACCACAGAACTTGAGTTACAATTGCTGAATTTCGTTTGGAACCATATTCGCCCGTTGTTAAGGACAACACTTTGTGATACTGCTGTCAACGTACAAGAGTTGCAGCTATCGCACGGAAAATGCCCTGATGGTAAGTTTGAAGAGCTCATCTGGTGATTTCTGGGACGGGAATGGACCAGTCTGTCCTTAAGATTCGGAATCCGGCGAAACTGAAACCATGACTGCGGCATCTTGTTGGAGCCAACATCAAGTATGTACCAGTTTTTTGTGAATGATCTTTTGAATTCTGGTGGATAAAGGATCAAACATGGAAACCACTGGGATACATTTATTATTGTTTTTTCTGCTCTTTTCCAGCAGTGCTGCATGGGGCGTATTCAGTGCTCTTTTTCACACCTGGTTAACCACCCTTGTCGGTTAGTCCCTCGTAGACTGGCTAACAAAGGTTTCTACTTCAGTGCAGTTCCTTCATTATCTAAAAAACTGATCCACGGGCAAGTTATCCCTCAGAGCCCTGGGGTGAAAGATGAATAGTTCAGAAGTGACTCCCTCACAACTATGTCTAGATCCAAATAGACTGCTGAGTCACTGCTGATGGAGCATGTAAGATATAGTCACGGGTCAAGTCCATTGGATGAACAACATCAATTCATCCACAGTGCCAGACCAGATGCAGAAGACGTCATCAATATAACGTCTCCATACACACAGGTTTGACCGGTAAGGGTTGGTAACTTGAAAAATGTAGTTCTCCTCAAACATTTCCACAGAGATGCAGGCCAAGCTTGGAGTGAAGGTGGCTCCCATTGAAGTCCCCGATACTTGTAAGAAAAGCTCTTCCTTGTAGACAATTAGTTTCTTTGTGTTTTTGGAAGCGCTAATTCTATGCACTTCTATACAAAAGATTGAGGGGTGTCGTAAAACCACTCCTGGGCTCCTAGGGCTCGCGAGGCAGCCACAAGGTTGGCATCTTGGGAGCTGCTGGTATTTTTACTTAAAACTTCTCAAATGTATATCTCTGCTCCTTCTTATTGAACTTTTGTCATATTGGCGCACCTTTCTTCATTAAAAAGTACTTTATTTTACTCATTCAAGTTTTTATTGTTTAGTGTTTTAACTTTAATACTGTTTTGGTCCTGTATAAATACTCTACATATTGCCCGAGGTTAAGCCTGACTTGTCTGTGCCACAGTTACCAGGGGTGAGCCAAGTTAATTTAGTGACTTTAGGGTTCACTGACAAGTTAGTGGCATTATTCCTTAAGATGGGCGACCGCCCACACCCCCACTTAAGTACACATATAACATATCTTGAATGGCTGACATATATCCATTTCCACAGAAATATGCTATTGACCATAGATATCTGCTGATAGCTGGAATATGAGAGCTATATACTTACCAATATACAGAACAAATGTAGGTGGATCAGGTTACCACAGATTGAACATACAAGATAACAGGGAGATAGGACACAGGAGAAGAATAGATAAATAAATATAGCGGGATGGGGTTACCACAGAGAGCATACACAGGATAACATGGAGACAGGACACACGAGAAGAACAGATGAATAAATCTAGTGGAGTCAGGTTACCACAGAGGGCACATACAGGATAACACAGAGATAGGACCCATGAGAAGAATACATGATAGAATGAGGAGGTTAAAGTCCTAGTGAGAAATTCACCTGTTGTTAAATCAATGGTGTTCATATTTCTTACATATTCAGTTTTTTCCGCATCAGACTGAACACGCCATCTTGGTCCATGAATCTAAAGGTTACCTTTTCTGTTTGTGGTACGTCACACACACCCATTACGATGCACCCAGTGCGGGTCTAGATGGAGGGTTCCTGTTCTTCAGGATAATGTCTTTCACTCACATAATCCTTCGCAGAAACCAGAGACTTTCACCTAAATCAGACCTGTTCTTGATACCATTAGAAATACATTCCTTGGATGGTAGTGTTGTATCAGCGTGCACGTTTACATTTAATCCATCACCAATAATCCTCACTGCATGTTCAGATGTGTTTCCCCATTAACCTTGAATGCATGTTCAAATGTGCAACCACCTTGAGGGCCAGCCCAGATTTGCACCACTACTCCGAAATCTTCACTGGTGTCTAGATTTGCACCATCACTCACTAAACTTTAGTGAAACTGCAGATTTTTCTTAATATGAACTACCTGTTGTGACGGCCACCAGTGCACATCATTTGGGCCATACATACATATCATTCACTGCTGGCTCTGCCATGTACCACTGTATATCGCTCACTGCTGGCTCCAGCATGTACCAGTGTATATCACTCACTGCTGGCTCCAGCATGTATCATTGTATATCGCTCACTGCTGGCCCCGCATGTACCATTGTATACCACTCACTACTGACCCCAGCATTTACCATTACAAATCCCTAACTCTTTCGAGCGTGTGCCATTACAGTTGCTACCTGCTGGCCCCGGATGTACCAGTGAACATCACTCACTACAACCCTCATCCACCACCAATGCACATCCCTCCCTGAACCATAGTAACTAAACTCCGACTCCCAGAGGCTGTCTCCTGCGGCCGCAGCCTTGATTTTCAGCACCGTTTTTTTTGACTGTGCAGATCTGAACCTATTGCAGGATTAGAGTGACAGGTAAAATCTACACATGCACTGAGTGATGCGCTAAGTACAGACATGCAGAGGGGGCTACAGAGCAATGGAGTGCAGGCTGCAGCAACTCTGCACTGGTAGGAGCAGGTGCAGTAGAGAAACAATGCTGTTTATTGACAGGTGTTGCTGGTGTAAATCACTGGAGAGCAGCACTGGTGCACAGTGGCTGCGGTGAATAGTGCCATTCCAGTGCACCATAGCTGGAAGTGAATGACAAGTGCTTGTAGAAGATGCTGTGAGGCAAGTTTTGTGATGAGAGCTGTGTCGTGGTTGTGCTATGATGTTGTGAGAAACAGTGGTGTGGCACGAGACCTGTAGGTGGTGATGTATGCTCTTGTCTGGCTGTGAGCTGTGTACTATAGTGACCGTCATCAACATGCTGTGGTGATCCTGCATTGATGCCCCTTATATCACGTTAATGTGAAAGTGAAACTGCAACCACTAGCAGTGCTGCACTACTGAGCAAACTACAACCTCCAGCAGCCATTGCACGACTGGTAAAGCTACAGCCTCCAGCAGCTGCTGCACTGCTGGTAAAACGACATCCCCAGCAGCCATTGCACTGCTGGTGAAACTACAATCCCCAGCAGCCACTGCAGTCCTGGTGAAACTATAACTCCCAGCACCCATTGCGCTACCGGTGAAACTACAACCCCAGGAGCAGCCATTGCACTCCTGGTGAAACTACAACGCCCCCAGCAGTCGTTGAACTACTGATAAAACTACATCCTCCAGCAGGTGTTGCAATATTGATGAAAATACAGCCCCTAGCAGCCATTGCACTACTGAGAAAACTACAACTTCAAGCACCCGTTGCAGAATTGTCGACGCTACAACTGCTAGCATCCTTTCCACTACTAATGAAATACAGCCCCCAGCAGCTGTTGCACTAGTAGTGAAACTACAACCCCCAGCAGCCATTTCACTCCTGGTGAAACTAAAATCCCCAGCTTCTGCTGCAGTACTGGCTTAAAACGTTAAAAAAGTATTGTCTGGCAATCACCATTATGATGCAGGGCACATTGAGAGATATGTGTAAGGGGGTCCTTTGTTTTGTCTTACTACAGCTAGCTATGCTGTGTTGACACATATAACACAGCACATACACAGCATATTCATTGCACTGTGCAGTGGCTGTGCCGCCTATGCATAGACTCAATGCCATGTGGCCTGCTGATCCGGAAGACACCTTCAGACTGTCCCATCTTTTTAGCCAAAAGAAATCTGATCCCTGGAGCATGGTTTAATTTTTAAGAAATAAGGGGTCTATTAGGTTGGCGGGCGGATCGCCACCGCCCGTCTGGCGGTGGCGATCCGCCCCCCATTTACCACTGCCCGCATACCATTTCCCCCGCCAAATCACGATGGCGGTGGGGACCCCGGCGGACGGAAAGACCGTCCGCTGGTTTTCCGCCGGTCGGACAGGCGACCGGGTGGAAAAGGGCTCTAATATGGTGGCGGTGTCTGCAAGACACAGCGATCCATATTATGATGGGCAGCGGTGCAGGGCTTTCCATGGCGGAGACTCCGCCATGGAAAGCCAGGCGGAGTTCACTTTCGGGGGCCCGTTGCGGGCCCCCAGGATGTTGGGGGGCTGGGTGGTGCACATGGGGGGTACCTATGGTACCCCCCTGCATTTGCATGCACAAGGTGGCAGGCACCGCGCGGTGCCTGCCAAGTTGTGCATGCAAATGCACAACATGCATTTATTACATTGCGGCGGGTGCTGCTGACAGCACCGCCCGCCGCAATGTAAGAAATGCGGGATGCACCCGCCAGTGTGGCAGGCTCATCCTAATGTGAATGGCGGGACCGCCGCACATATGGCGGGCGGTCCCTTTTGCCGTTGCGGTGGCGGGCGGACTTTGTCAGCCCGCCATTGTAATAGACCCCTAAGTATGGCCCTAACATTTCCAGTGTGCAGTTAATAATCACAGTGCTGTGCACGGGCGTGCACTGAACTGACCTCCACAGTGGCTCAAGGGACTGTGCTGTGCAATGGCAGGGACAGGTGCTCTGCAGTGCACCGGCAGGCAGAGGTGCAGTGCAGTGCAACAGCAGTGAGTGCTGCCACACTGCAGTTCTTCACCTCTGGTTATTCCAGATGTGGTTCTCACCAGGCTGTACCAGGACGTTGCGAACCAAGTCCCAGCACCTTGCAGCTCCCCGCACGCAGGCAGCATGACATGCCTGCCCCTCACTCCCCCTCCCCCCCCCAGACAGTACCCTATCCTAGCACTGGAGGGTCAGGGAGAAAAGAAGAACTCTTCCACGGAGCATGAGTACAACAGGGGGGCACTCCTCTTTGGCTAAATGTGGTGACGCTATGTGCTTCAAGGCACTGGAGTGTACTGCTGATGGGCCGCCTCCGCACCAGTGACAGGCCACTTATCGCTCTGCCCCAAAGAGAGGCAAGATACACATTCAAAGTTCTCTACATGTGTTTATAGATGGCTCAATGTTAGCAGTTGAAGGGTCAGCCAATGATCCAATATTTATAGATGTGGCCATGTTTCTCACCTTACGTGCATGCCGTTATGCATATAAGCAGTTTGTGATGCAGTAATTCTCTTTTTTAAGCAATGTGCATCGCAGAAAAGCACGCAAAGCAAAAAGAGTTGAAAGTTAAAAAATGTAGGAAATGATATGGAAGTACCATAGCTTACTTTTTAACATTTTATTCATCATTTCTGGATATACATATATTTGTTACCCTAAATCGGCCTTTACTGAGGATGAATCCTCTGATGCTGGAACAGACCTGTGCTTTGAGTGAATCTTTGCCCACGTTCTGTCCATTTTCATGGTTTCTCCCTTGAATGGATTAGTTGATGTCTCAACAGGGTGCTGTTCAGATTGAAGCATTTCCTCCATTCTATACACTGATAGGGTTTCTCACCAGTTTATCTGGTGTAGCAACAGATTGCTCTTGTAGTGTAGCTTTTTCGAACTTTCTGTACACTGAAAGAGGTTCTCGCCAGTATGAATTCTCTGATGCACCACTAGTTTTTCTGAGCCTCCTGCAGCCTCAGTGCTCCTCTGAGCCTCCTGCAGCCTCAGTGCTCCTCTGAGCTCCTGCATCCTCAGTGCTCCTCTGAGCCTCCTGCAGCCTCAGTGCTCCTCTGAGCTCCTGCATCCTCAGTGCTCCTCTGAGCTCCCTGCAGCCTCAATGCTCCTGTGAGCCCACTGCAGCCTCAGTGGTCCTCTGAGCTCCCGGCAGCCTCAGTGCTCATATGAGCCCCCTGCAGCCTCAGTGCTTCTCTGAGCCACTGCAGCCTCAGTGCTCATTGTAGGTTCCTGCGCCTCAGTGGTCCTCTGAATCCCCTGAAGCCTCAGTGCTCCTCTGATCCTCATTCAGCCTCAGTGCTCCTCTGAGCCCCCGCAGCCTCAGTGCTCCTCTGAGCCCCCTGTTGCCTCAGTGCTCCTCTAATTCCCCTTCAGGCTCAGTGCTCCTCTGAGCTCCCTGCCGCCTCAGTTCTCTTCTGAGGACCCTGCAGCCTCGGTGCTCTTCTAAGTTCCCTGCAGCCACAGTGCTCCTCTGTGACCCCTGCAGCCACAGTGCTCCTCTCAGCTCCCTGCAGCCTCAGTGCTACTCTGAGCTCCCTGCAGACTCAGTGCTCCTCAGAGCCCCCTGCAGCCTCTGCGCTCCTCTGAGCTTCATGTAGCCTCAGTGCTCCTCTGAGCCCCCTGCAGCCTCAGTGCTCCTCTGAGCTCGCTGCAGCCTCAGTGCTCCTCTGACCCTCCTGCACCCTCTGTGCTCCTCTGAGCTCCCTGCAGCCTCAGTTCTCTTCTGAGCCCCTGCAGCCTTGGTGCTCCTCTGAGCTCCCTGCAGTGTCAGTGCTCCTCTGAGCCCCCTGCAGCATCGGTGCTCCTCTGAGCCCCCTGTAGCCTCAGTACTTCTCTTCCCCCTTGTAGCCTCAGTGCTCCTCTGACCCCCTTGCAGCCTCTGTGCTCCACTGAGCCCCCTGCAGCCTCAGAGCTCCTCTGAGCTCCTACAGCTCCTGTGTTCCTCTGAGCTCCCTGCAGCCTCAGTGCTCCTCTGAGCTCCCTGCAGTCTCAGTGCTCCCTGTGGATCAGTAGTTAGTTAAAACAGGATACTAAGTGGCAAGAAGGTCCGTAAGGACACTTAGTGAAATAATAAGTGCAGTAATGAAAGGTAAACATTCATATAAGATGATTTGCCGAAGAACGAGCGAGTGATTTAAGATTACTTTGAGTAACTGGCCCGGAAGCAGTGAAGCTTGCTTTAAAGTCTGTGTTGTTAACATTCACTTGTGAAACGAGCAATTCATTCTAATTAGTAGTGAGAGAATTCTCCGTGTGGAGATAACATTCGACACGATGATAATGTCCTGCGGAACATGTGATTAAAAATGTCTCTCCCGAAATATAGCACAATCGAAGCGTCAGGATAACAGTAGTAGAGATACCACATGTATTTCAAAACTGTGCAGAAATACACTGAGAACTAGTGGGTGGGCAGGGTATAGACATAACAATGAATCACTCTCAACTAGCTCTCTGGGATCATATGATGCTATACACACGGCAATTGCACCAGAGTCAGAAATTGATGAATCTAGTGAATATGTAGGAGACCATAGTAAATCCTCTCTAAAAATGTTTTTTAATCTGTAGACTGCAGCTGGATCACGTATGGACCAGTCTCAGTAGTAGCAAGTGTCCCTGCAGATACCGTGCAATAAAGCGGAATATTTTCAGCTCATAAAACTTGTTCACGAGTCCACTAAAAACGACAGAGACCGCGAGGTAAGCGGGTAAGGGGTATAATATCAATCTTGCAGGATCTCTAATTGATGGTGGGCCATAAACATGTTGAACGTTTGTGTGATTACAGAATATTCACCATAGGAAGCTTGTGTGGACCCTGAAATGGAGGATTTCGAGGACCCTCGTACCATGAGAAGTGAGTTCTAGTAATGGAAGGATGTGTAATAACAATAAGAGTGTAATTGCACATTTGTTTCTAATACAGTGCTCTCTTCGCAACAATAGAAAATATTCGTAAATGAAAGATCACTCTGAGAGAGTAACCAGGTTACCTACAAGCCTTGCTAAGGAGAACCAATGGGAGGCTGCTGAAGACCAAAAAAGGTAGATAAACTCAGAAAAGTGGTGGTAATCTATGCTATAGGTCCAACCAGTACAAGATTTAAGGATAGTTAGAGGGGGCGTCCTGATTGAAATATAGAAATAACAGGAATAGCTTGACCAATTGAGTAATACTAAGAAGTTTGGAGGTTTCATAAAAAATAGTGGGACATTGCTTTGAAGGAAAATGGATTGCAGTATGGTAAAGGCCAGTTTGAGGCTGAAATTATTTAAATTGATTTAAATTGTTTTGAAAACAGATGTATAGTAATTTGTATTTCTCTGTCTTCTAGAATACATGTGTGGTATATACATTTTGTCCTGAAGAAGGTGGTGTGAACCATTTTGATTTCCGCTGAAACGCTGCGTTGACAGATTACTCTTAGTTTATATTTGTTGGATTTTTGATTTATGTTCTTTTGTGTGGTTGTGTATTTTATGATTTATAAATGTATTAGATGATGATGGACTATGCAAATTCTTTTTAACTTATGGATGTGATTTTATATATATGTCGATTACATATGTATGTTGTTTATGAACATTTCTTTTGAGGACTGAAGGAGTGATAAAGATTGTTGCTACACAGATGTGGGAAAAGTTCATTACAAAGTATCTCACATTGTTTTCACTACCGTTTAGTGCAGTTCTATTTGTTCTTGAGAAGCAATCGTTGGGTCCCATTGATTGACGGGAACACAAGAGAATTTTGTTTGTTGTCCCTTTTATCCCCACATCTTTCTGAAATCATCCATTTGCATACCTCATGTCACTTCTTACCTCTTCAGCACAAGTTTTCACTCTCTCCTTATGTACATTTTTCCTTTATTCAGTGCAGGAAATGCGGGGAATACAGCAGATAATATTGAGCTAGCTCTGAGATCGGGGTCTGCATCAGTAAAATACGCAGAGTTTGTCCCGGTGTAATTTGCTGACATTAGACACATTCAGTGGCAGCCGCACATTTTCTGTTTTACATTGAGAGCAGCAACCTGCAGAAGGTTTCTTGTTCTCACTTTCATCTGTGTCCAAATCAATGACCTCACTTAATGGGACCTCCTTTTGTTCAGTGACAAACTTGGTGGAGGGGCCGAGGCTTGAGAAAGGTGTGGAGGGTCCTGAAACTGCCTAAATGCTGGTTGGTCTCCTTCTTGCGTGCCAACTGCTGCCCAGGTGGGGGCGCGCAGTGAGGGCCTGCAGCAACCTCGCTGTGGTGGCAAAGGGCCTTGAGTTGGCCCGAGTGCTCCCGTGCAGCATTGCACCAAACAATAACCAGTGGACAGGCTTGCTGGCTCTGCTGACGCACTGCAGGAGCAACTGTCCTGGGACTTCCAGGGGGCGCCGGCGGTGATTGGAGATGGCAACCTCGCAAATCTTCGGCCACCTGCACCAATACTGACCATGAGGCTCGCCCTGCGAGTGAACTCTCCTTGCAGGAGATACCAGTTGCAATCCAGGAGCTTAGAGGTATGATTGAACATAAACTGAATGGTTCACCGACACAACATCAATGTCAAAAATATTGATGTAAAAAATATCGATGAAAAAATATAGACAACAAAAATATCGACTCCTATACTTAAACAGGTAAGTACAAAAATATTGACTAAAAATTATCAATGTAAAAAAAAATAGATGTATACAATATTGACTTTTATATAAATATAAACTAAAAAAATATTAAATCTAAAAAATTTTTTTTTAATTTTAACAAAATAAAATAAATGTAATATACATTTTTATAAAATATATAAAATATAACAAATAAACTTAATAAAAAAGATAAACACACAAACATAATTATTTATACATTTATATTTACTTTAAAACAATTAAACTATTATTTTTAATTTATGTTAAAAGATTCAATTATATGAAATATAAAAATATATATCAATGATTTAAAATATAAAAAAACAAAATCTATAATAAATTAAAACATTAAACTATTAAAAATATTTAAACTTAGATTTCACAATACAGTCAGTGCAACAGTAGGAAAAGTGTTGGATAGCAGAGAGGTCAAAATAACTACTTCCACTCCAGTGAGTGCAACAGTAGGGAAAGTGTTGGATTGCGGAGTAATTAAATTTACTATTCCAACTCCAATGACTACAACAGTAGGGAAAGTGTTGGATAGCGGAGGGGTAAAATTTACTATTCCCACTCCAGTGATTGCAACAGTAGGGAAAGTGTTGGATACCGGAGAGGCAAAAATGACTATTCCCACTACAACAGTTAAAATATACACATATATATATATATACATATATATATAAGCATACTCCTTTCGTTCCTTCCATTCACACGATGCCGCAGGAAACAGAGGAGCCCGGACCACAGGTAGGTGCAAAAGCAATTTATTTCACCCTTAGTACACCATCAGCATGACGCGTTTTGATCCCGTGGGATCTTGTTCACATGACGCGCTACATGGTGGCTGTTCCGGTTTTATAGGCCATTTTTTTTGTTTTTTAAAGTGATATACACCCTAAAGTGATCAAATGCTTTGTGATATAAATCTGTCGACAAACTTTGCTTGTTCATTGCGATTATTGTACCGAAACATTAAGGTAAAAAAGATTTCAAGATAGATAATTCATTTATACATACTAAATGGATGTTGTACATCTCATACAGTAGAAAAATATCTTTAACATCTTAAAATCATTAACCTATGGTTGTCAAGTTAATGCATTGTTTGTTAAGTGAATTCATTGGAGTCCAGGTATAAATACCATGGGGTGGGGTTACCACCCATCTGTCTAATGCGTGGCAAGTCATAAATATAGTACTATGATCATAAATTTGCACTTATAAAGTTTTGTAAACAAGGAAATGTGCGAATATTGCAAGGTAAAAAGATTCTAAAAGAAAGGACAAGTCCTATGTACATACTAAATGGATGTAATACAGTAGTAAAATGTCTTTAAAATCATAAAATCATTCACCTATGATTGCATTTTTTGCCAATTGAATTCATTTGGAGTCCAGATATAAATACCATGGGGTGGGGTTGCCACCCTTCTGTATAATGCATGACAACTCATAAATACAGTACCATGATCATGAATTTTGCAATTTCAAAGTTTTGTAAACAAGGATATGTGCAAATGTTGCTTGAAAAAGTGCTAAGTGCTAATATGTCTAAAAAAAACTATAACCATAAAATACCATAAAAACCATGTGTAAAATATTTAAAAAGTATTTGGGTGGCGGTTACTTAACAAACAAGTGTTTAGATTTTGACTGACATCTAGCTCACTTCTTGACAATCACATTGTTGTGTTGGTTCATATTGAGTTCTGCAAGAGTTCTTAGATTAGAGGCAAGTGTAGAGGTCTTCAGTAATGTTAAGACCCCTGGGGGATCTGGAATCGAATTCTAGAATATATTTCGTTTCCAGTCGTCTCAGCGCTTTTACCCTGTCTCCTCCTCTTCTATGAATCGGCACACTGTCTATTAAAAAGTACCGAAGATATTGAGGGTCTGACTTGTGTTTCTCGCCAAAGTGGCGAGCTACTGGGTAAAGGGGGTCTTGATTTTTGATCGCCCTTATGTGCTGGAGCACCCTCTTATGTCCCTGCAGTATAGTACTGCCGACATATTTGAGGATACAGGGGCACTCCAGCACATAAACTACGTGGTCTGTTTTACAGGTTAGGGTTTTAGTGATAGGGTGTTCCTGTTCTCCAAAAGGTGTTTTATATTTGGTGGTGTTGACCCCGTGTGTACAGGCTTTACAGGACCTACATTTAAAGAATCCCTTGCGTTGTTTTAGCCAAGTAGTGTTGGTATTTCCCCCAGGGTCGTTGTGGACTAATGAATCCCTCATAGAGGGAGCCCTGCTATATGTAATAGCAGCTTTCTTGGGCAGTAAGTGGCCTATTATAGGGTCCCCTAAGATTATAGGCCAATTTCTGTCAATGATCTTTTTAATGGCTTTGCTCTGTTTGCTATAGCTCAGGATGAATCTGAAAGTGTCAGTCTGTTCCTCTGCCACCAGTGCTGTGTTTGGCCCTTTGTTCAACAGAGTATCACGATTGATCTTGTTACTTCTCTCAATTGCCTTATCAATGCATAGGGCGGAGTATCCCCTAGCTAAAAATCTATTTTTACTAGATAGCTGGGCCTCCCTAAGATCCTCGGTCTCACTGCAGATACGCTTAAGCCTCAGCATCTCCCCATAGGGGATGCTTTGTATAAGATGTTGAGCGTGGGCGCTACTGGCATGGAGTACCGAGTTCCCCGCGGTAGTTTTCCTATGCAATTTGGTTTGTATCCGGCCCTCCTTAACATACACTTGTACATCTAGGAAATTGACAGTTTCTGAGCTAATAGATGCCGTAAAATTTAAGTTCAAATTGTTGACATTCAATTCCCCAATAAATTTGACTGCCTCCTCTCTAGTGCCCTGCCAAATGATGATAAGGTCATCGATGAACCTTAGCCATGTTTTGATGTTGTTATTTACATACATTGAATATTGGTTGCGTAGGACCAGCTCCTCCCACCAGCCCATATGTAGGCAGGCGTAGCTGGGGGAGAAGCTGGCCCCCATGGCAACTCCCCGTTGCTGTTGATATACCACATTCTGGAACATAAAGAAATTATTTTTCAAGATGAATTCAATCATACTAATTAGCATTGTATTATGAAGTTCGAACTCCAATGTTCTCATTGCCAGGTAGTGCCTTATAGCTTTGAGACCATCCTGATGTTGAATCGATGTGTACAGGGATGTAACATCTAGTGTTATAAATAGGTAGTTATCTTGCCAGACGATTGTTTGTATTTTCGCTAGAAAGTCCCCCGTATCTCTGATATAGGATGGTAGCTGTTGCACAAAGTCTTGTAGAAAAAAGTCCACGTATTGCGATGGTTTTTCCAGGAGGCTATTTTGAGCCGAAATAATGGGCCTACCAGGCGGTTTTGTCGGATTTTTGTGTACTTTAGGTATGAAGTACATAATAGGGGTTACCGGGTTGTCATTGTTTAAGAATTTGAATTCATCCAGAGACAGTAATCCCCATTTTTCCAAGCTACCAATTTCATCCTAAATTCATTGTACATGGCTTTTAGCGTATGTTGATCACTTCGATGGTAACATTCTTTGTCTTTCAACTGGTTCATTGCTTCATCTATATAGTCTATTTTGTTCCAGAGAACTAGGTTGCCTCCTTTATCCGAATTGCGGATAATGATATCTTTATTGTTCTTAAGCTTGGTCATAAGGTTATAATATTGGATGTCTCTTTTATTGTTTTTACGTTTGGTTAAGGCACATGTTTTGTAATTGAGTTTTTGAGGCTGGATGTAACTTGTTCATTGAACACTTCTATAGAGACTCTAATGGTTATAGGGTTGAAGGTTGACGGGGATTTGAACAGTGTTGAAGGTCTTTTTTGTACCACTGTCTTATCCGCATTGACACTATTGAGGTTGCTCGTATTGCTTTCCTGGGCAAGCTCAATCATAGTGTGTAGCATTATCATGTCATTGGCATTAAAGCTCGCTTCTGTGGGACTAGTTACTTGGCCAAGCATTGCCCCCATTTCGTTTTTGTCGGACTCTTGTTTTTGTTGGATAAAATATTTCTTTAGTTTAAGTTTTCTGATGCTCTTGAATATATCACATCTTGTTGCAGCATATCCGAAGTAACTCTCAGGGCAGTAAGACAACCCCAGTTGTAGCAATTGCAGTTCAGCTTTATTCAAATCCACATTTGTAAGGTTAATGATAGTTTGATTGGTATCAGATTCTATCTGAGTTAGCGCCTCCAATTGCGTTTCTGATGTTTTTTCAGGAACTGTTTTGGTTGTTCTTTTTCGTTTCGCCTGCCTCCTTTGTCTCCGTTTGACTGTTCTGTTTCGGCCGTTTTGTTGATTGGTTTTCTCGGCCGCAGGGTATCCCTGCGTTCCCTGCATAAAAAATCCACTTCATCTTCTAAGGAGATTTTGGCTGGAACTTGTTTCATGTTTTGTAGGCGAGAGTCCATTTCTGTCTCGCTCTCCAATGCCGAGCTAAAGTCTGAACTGGAGGCTCCATCTGGATATATACTAGGGGCCACTTGATTTTCCCTGTGTGTTTGCTGGGCCTCTCCATATTTTGAAACCTTCAATTTGTCATATTTTTTAGCAAATGTGAATATTCTTCCACATTCATAATCCATATGGTCCCGATGGAATTTGTAGGTTTTTCGTTCTCTGATTTTGTCTTCCTCCCTTTTAATTCTTTTGGTCATTTCCTCTGTTAGTTTTAATACTTCCTCATTATGCCCCATAGTTGAGATTTCTTGGTTAATTTGTTCAATTTCTTTCTGTAGTTTGTCACGGTCGGATTCGGCATATTTTACCAGTATAGTTATTAATTTACGTGAGGATTCTAAATTGGTCTCTGCCCATTCACGCATCATATTTTTATCCGGATTCTCGTAGCTGGGGGCTAGGAGAATTCGCAGACCACGAGGCACTCTGTTGACATCTAAATATCGCTGTAGCGATTTTGCTTTCCACCACTTGCTCTGCTCTGCCTTGCTCAGTTTCTCCAGGATTCTTAATTTCTCTTTCACTCCGGAGTTTCGTGTTGCCCCTGGTGCATTCTGGGCAAGTAAGTTTACATCATGAGCACGATTGTCATTATATATATATATATATATATATATATATATATATTAAAAAATAAAAAAAATATAAAAATAAATGAATAATATTATTTAAAAAAGTTAAGCAAATATAATAAATATCTAAAAATGAAACATATTATAATATTAATTACATATAACAAATACTCACAAATATTATATAAAATAAAATAATAAATACATTTTTAAAAAATAATTCTTTTAAACTAGAAAATACTTACAAACAAAAACATTAATTAATGCATACATTTATTTATTTTATTTCCTTCCCTATAACACCAACAACACACTTCAACATTTTTAAATAAATGTACTTCCATAATTAACATAATTAATAATCAATTAAGAGAATATTATTAATAAAAAAAACTAATAAACATTAACTACACACACTTTAACACTATAATGGCCACAACACTTACCTAAATTAAACAATAAATACTAAAATACAATTAAAACTTATTTTTAAATTAAAAACTATTACTATTAATAACTAATTATAAAGTAAATAAAATGTATTTAATATCCACCCTTTACCCCTTTAAAAATAAAAACAGGACACAAAAAATAAACAATTACCCAAAATAAATATAAAAAAATTATCATTAATTAACAACTACATTATAATTAGTTAAACACAAATTACTTCCCACCCTTTACCCCTATAAACATCACAACACACACCTAAAATTAATTACACAATTACCATAATTAATTACCCATTAATTACTTATAATTAATTAACAACCAATTATTAATTCATTAATAATAAATTACTTTACACATTTAACACCATAACATCTCAATTAAACAAATATGAATAAATAAAAAATATTAAATTAATTTAATATAATTAAATTACTTCCCAGCGTATTCCCCTATAAGCCCACAGCCCGCTACGGAACTAAAAACAAAAATTCAAATAATTTTTTTTATAACTACTAAAAATGTAACACCTATATTAAAAATGCAAACAATTCTTATGAAAAAAAACATACATCACATACATTTAAAATATATACTAAAATACATAACATTCATTTAAAAATCGATATTTTTAACAACTATATTTGTTTAGGGACCAAGCGTTGACCTCTTCTTGGAAAATATAATCCTAAAGACACTTCGCCCCAAGAGACTGTCCAACTATTTCTCAATTGAGAGGGCGCACACCCCTCTAGGAGCTATAATTGCCAGAATATTCAACTACAGAGATTGAGATGTGATCCTTCAAGCAGCGTGTACTCCTGGTGACCTTCACTTTGAGAACTCAAGGCCTGATTTAGATCATGGCGGAGGGGAATACTTCATCACAGACGTGATGGATATCCCGTCCGCCGTATTACGATCCCTTTATATCCTATGGAGAGTGTAATATGGCGGATGGGATATTCGTCATGTTTGTGTCCGAGTATTCCATCCGCTGAGATCTAAATAAGGCCCTAAGTCCTTTGTTTTTATCCACATTTCACTCTTCAGGTGCAATGGCAGAGGTGGAACTTCGAGGCAGTCAAAAGAGAGCTTAGAGACAAAGGGATCAAGTACATGATGCATCATCCAGCCAAGCTCCGGGTGGCCGATGGCAAGATGCTGCACTTTGCCTCTCCAGAGGAGGCATGGGACTGGGTAGAAGGATGGCGAGTAGCTGGCCAAAAAAAAAGCATGACTTGGGCAGGGACCTGGAGATGCGGTGCTCTGAAAACCTGCAGTCTCAAGACCCCCTCACTAACACATGAGCAAGTACCTAGAAAGGGGCATGGAAACCGGTAAAAATGTTATAATACTGTGTGGGGCAGAGTGACAGGATGTCACAAAACTGAGAATTTGAATTGGGGTGGGCACATCCGGGGAGAATGCAGACAGTTTGCTGGGAGGCAATAGTAGGCACTGGACATTTAGCTGCTGTTGATTATTCTATGTTGGCAGTTCAGGGGGACATACTGCTGCGTACAACTATCATGAATTCATTCCTCTTGGTGGTAGTAGCGCATCCACTCTGTTAGATGGTACAACTGGGGCGACAGGCACTATGCAAGTTGGGACAGTGGGTGGTTTTAGACTCGCTTTCCAGGGAGGCAGGGAGGGGGGAGTTTAGGGCTTTGACTCATCTGGTTTTGTTATTTACTCTGTTGGCTCATCTTTGCTGTTCCACATCTGACCGGGAACCAGGAAGTGTGAGGGGGGGGGGGAGTTATAGCACAAGAAAGGGGAAGAGACCGAGCAAGATAGATCCACCCTTGGGGAGCGGGCACTTAACCACAGTA
Organism: Calotriton arnoldi; assembly: GCA_963921515.1. NCBI lineage: Eukaryota > Metazoa > Chordata > Amphibia > Caudata > Salamandridae > Calotriton > Calotriton arnoldi. The sequence goes on from CAWUFW010025174.1 coordinate 16,855, forward strand.
TACCATCACACCAATGGCAGGTCACACACGATTGGAGCTGAATGTCTCGACATGGAACGTAAACGGTCTGGGAAATAAAATTAAGCACACTCTGGTACTCCAACACCTGCATCAGCACACCGCTGATCTAGTCCTAATACAAGAGACACACCTCCGGGATAAACAGTACAAGGCCTCGATCACTTTGGCTACAAATTACTGGCACATGCAGGTTACACTACAGATTCACGAGGCACGGGCATACTGGTCAAGAAAACCCTGCCATTCACTCCTCATCGCACATAGCACGACACCCAAGGACCCTTTGTGGCCTTATCAAGAACCTGGGAAGGCACCAGGCTGAATATCTGCTCCCTTTATATCCCGCGCCAGGGCTTCACACCACGACTCTATCGAGCATCAGTGCCCTACTCTTAGAAATGCCCACTGGAACCCTAATACGGGGAGGTGATATGAAGGCCGTCATGGAGCTTGGGATAGATAAAGTAAGCAATGTTGTCGTTCAGGGTGATGCTGGGCCACTGCAGCCTTTCGTGTCAGCACTGGGACTGACAGACTTGTGGAAGGAACACAACCCACAGCACTGGTGATACACATATTTTTCATCTACACACTGTAGTTTTTCCCGTCTTGATCACATTAACACTCACCATACTCGAGCTAGTAATTTTAGAGCCACAATGCATCATGCACAAGGAAACTCTGATCACTCCCCGGTGGGGCCTGTGAAGTAAGTCAGGGGGACCCCGAAGAGACACCCTCCTTCTTACCTCCTAATTCATCATCGCCTCTCTCGATGCCGTCCAGTCGGTTCCAAGATACCTAGAAAAAAAGAAAAGAAGAAATGTAGTATAGCTTATGGGTCCATTGTCGACATTTGCTAAGTTAGCAGGAGCTTCGCTGCCATGAGGCTGCTTTTGCACACGACACTACAGGCATACATTTTCGCAAGACTCTGTTTGTGCCCCTTTCACATGAGAACTGTCTGCTTTTCGCGTTCTCTGCTGTGCTCTGAGGTTTAGTCTGCACACGATGTACAAGGTCGATCAACAATGCCCCTTGTTCTGTTCTGGTCAGTCCCTCGAACCTAGACATAACATGCTACCCACAGCTGCACTACTGGAAATCGTGTGCTTTAATATTGCAAGCAAAACATGTTTTGACACACTTGGAGAGACACCTTTCCAGAGAGAAGAGCTGTGCTTGTTCTGTGATGTGAACCTTTCATCTAGGCCTTGAGGTATGGGGTCTGCTGACAAAGCCCAGAGGTTTTCTTTTTTATAATAAACTGTTTCTTACAACGGGGAGGGTGGTTAGGTCTCTTAGTCCTTTTTCCACTGTCTTTATAATAAAATGATATCCCCGTTTGTATTCTATGGAATGGTGACAATGCTGACTATATTGTGTTTATGCATTTTGCAGCTAGTAATGGCACGTGTACTGTACCATAGAGCGCGTTAGTTAAAATAAACATTTTAAACTATACTGCGTCTCTGATTACTTGCATTGTGGACAAATATGAGTGAGTGAGCCAAAGAGTTGTCTGGCTCCCGTGATTCCCAAGAGAGAGGGACATGTTCTGGGTTGTCTAATCATTGGTAGCTTTGCTGTAGTCGGAGAACGAATGAGACACTATAGCTAGTCGGTTTGGGATTTTGGGTACTAATGTGGTAGGTTGGTACACCCCTATTCACAGAGGTCCCGTTTTCCTGTGCATAGTTCTGTATATGTGCAGAATCCCTGCAACAGAAACAAAGCCCATAAAACTAAAAAAGGACTATCTTTGTGCTACACAGGCGGGAGGAGGAGCAGAGGAGTGAGGGAGCCAATCAAGAAGACCACAAGGAGGAGAAAAAGAGACGACCAGTCACGGAGGGGAATGGATGGAAGACGAGGATCTTAGGAGTGGCTAGAGGAACCCAGAAGATGCAGAGAGTGAGGAATCCGTGTGCGAGTGGCCGGAGAGTTCAAGGATCAACTGCCCAGGCAAACCAAGGACCAATACCGCAGGACCTGACGAGACCCCCGAGGAATGGAGTGAGGAGTGGTAGACGCCTATAGAGGATGATCAAAAGCCACCGCAACTGAAGAGAGATGTGGCAGACTCAGGACGTGGGTCAGGGAGAATAAAGAACGGGGGTGGGTCGGGTTGATTACGGTAACACGCAGGTCGCAGAAAAAGACGGGAACTTTCTCTGTGGGTTTTTTTGTTTGGTTATTACTTTCACCTGCATTTCAGCGTTTGCTTTTACCCCGGGGCATGTGAATGCGCTGACCTTAATTTCTTCTTAAAGAAACCAATACTTAAATCTTTTTGTTAGTACCACCGGTGAAAAGGTATACTTGTATAAAGGGCAGGACCAGAAACAGTTGTCTGTTCTGCAGACAACTAGAGATGTCTAGCAACTAAATACCAAAGATGGTTACAACCCACCTGGCATGATTTTATTTTCTCCTAAGCGAGAAGAATCCCAAGACGAAGTAAGGAAAGTAGACAACTAGTTGAATAATTAATTTAAAGCCTTTTCTTTCCCCCTTCATCCTTATTTACTTTCCTCCCACCATAATCTTGTTTTCACTATATTACAAATAGTAATGGCTCACACAGTCTCATGGGTGTGGTGAAGGTACCTATCCTGACAAAAGTCTAAAGGAAGTACAGTTACTTACCGCTGCCCTCTTGTTCTTTTACTTCGATCCTCCGGGTAACACCCTCCTGGGCGACGTGGAAGACCTAAAAGGAGAGAGAAGAAATAAAAGTTGAAAGAGACTGTTTCCTTGGCGATTAAAACATCCAGACAACCCCTTAAACTGTTATAACAATAAAATATGCCATCATTAAATAACACCTTCAGTCTCCTCGCTTCTTTTTCCGACCATCCCTCCCACAGATGGTGTCAGAATCGGGATCAGAGAAAATGGAGGCAGTAGATTCCAAAGTGGTGGAAAGCCAAGAAAAATTTGAAAAAGTAATAGATTAAATTCCTGGCGGTGGCCGAAAAAGACAGAGAGAAGCTGCATAAAGCTTTAATAGAGCAAAGTCAAACCCAGGAGACTGTTATAAGGAAACTGGCTGAGACCCTCGGTTAACATAGGAGCCATGAGACTCTGCCCTCAGTGTTTATGGAGACATATGTCACAGAGAAGGATCCCGATATTTTGTCTCTAATTTTGAAAGAATGACAAGAGCTGCAGCATGGCCCATGGACAGATGGGGACAATATTTAGGTCCACTCCTTTCTGGTGACCTCCAGGCCGCATATCAAGCTGCCAATCCTATAGGAACCACCCCATACGATGAAATCAAGAAGAGTATTTTGAAAAGAATGGGGGTGGATGAGGAAACATATAGAATAAGACAAAGGAAGACCCGCAAGAAACTCCTAGAGCCCTATATTATAGAGTGCAAGATATGACAGATCGGTGGCTAAAACCCCTCACCTCTTCCAAAGAAGATATAATGGAGGAAATGTATTTAGAACAATACCTTACGTCATTACACGTTCCCATTCAGAGATGAGTTTGCAGACATACTCATCTCAACATAGACAGAGCTATAGAAATGGCAAGCGCCTATAGCAGAGCTCAAGAATTACAAAAAGTTCGAGAGGAAAGTACTTGGAAACATCATGGGGGAAATTTGTTGAAAACTCAGAAAACCCTTCCCCCTAGAAAGTCAGAAACAGTAACTTTAATGGCAGGACCCCTGCCTGTACCTCCTTGTCCTCCTCCTACTCCGGGGACCCAGTGTTTGGACACATTGCTCCTTTTTGCCCCCAAAAGGAACAACTCATGGATGTGGGACTTACCAGATCTCTTTATTGTGTGCAGTCAGGGGGTAAGCCTCCTTATCATTGTCAATTATTGGTCAATGGGGAACACCAGACAGCATTGATCGACACAGGCTGTTTACAAAGTGTTATGAGACCCCACGCTGTTGCCGGAGGTGTAACCCACACGTCAGGGGTTGTCAACATCCAGTGCGTCCATGCAGACAGTAAAACAGTATCCCACCACGGAGGTGTGTTTCCAACATCAACCTTAAACTCCACCAGTTCCCTTGAGTGTTGGATTGCTTCCACGGCTGCCTGAACCTTTAGTAGTAGGCAACGATTATTCCCACCTGGACAGCCTAGTTCAGGATAAGTGGAAAGAAGAAGCTGATCCTTTTTACAACTCCAAGATCATGAATGGCCACCAGGAAAACCCGGAAAAGCCGAAAACAGAGAAGGGAAAAGAACAAAAAGTTATTCCGAGCAGCTTTATCTAGTTCCAATAATGATATTATATGGGAACATGAACTGAGTTTCCATATAGCTCAGAGAGAGGACCCAACACTATGTGAGGCGTGGAACAGAGCTAATGAAACAGAAAATCCTAATCAAGTAGGTACACCATTCTATACACAGAAGGGGTTATTATATAGAAAAGGAGGGAAAACTCAACCTTCACAATTATTAGTGCCACAGTCGTTCAGGGAAAAGGTTTTATTTTTGGCACATAGCCATCTGTTAGGAGGTCACTTTGCTGTCGAAAAAACAGAGAAGGCGATACTAGACAAATTTTATTGGCCTGGGTATTATCAACAGATCCAGACATATTGTAAAAAATGCCCTATTTGTCAGTCGGTCTTTACCAGCACGAGTCCCCTTGAGACCTTTACCAATGATAGAAGAACCCTTCTCCCTGTTAGACATTGACATAATTGGGCCCCTTCTACCTTCCCATAGTGGGAGCCGCTATGTACTGGTCTTGGTGGACTATGCCACCCGGTTCCCCAAGGAAGTGGCGTTGAGACAACCTAATACCACTCAAGTAGCTAAAGCAATGATTAATATATTTTCTGGAGTTGGGTTTCCTTGTGAAATCATAACTGATCAGGGGACTCCTTTTATTTCCAAGTTTATGAAACAGGTCTGCCAATAGCTTAAGATTAAACACATTAGAACAGCTGCTTATCATCCACAGACGGATGGTTTGGTGGTACGGTATAATGCCACTTTAAAGACCACCCTGAAGAAATTATTAGATTTAGAGACTGGAAAATGGGAGGACATGTTGCCCTTAGCATTATTTGCCATCCGATGCAGACAGCAAAAAGTACGGGGTATTTTCCGTTTGAGCTACTATATGGCCAGCAACCTCATACTTTATTAGATCTGGCAAAGCAGAAATGGAAGGAAGAGAAGGATGAGTCCACACCCTTATTAGAGGATGCAACTTGTCTTAAATCCCATTTGAATCAAGTTTGAAATATTGTGAAAAATAATCTAGAACAGGCTCAAGCCTCTCAAAAAGGCAATATGACAAGAAAGCAAAGGAACAAAGGAACAATCCTTGGAAGTAGGGGATTTAGCACTATTGATGATGACTTCCTCGATCACAAGTTGTTAGGGCAATGGTAAGGTCCAGATAAAGTCATAGAAAAGGTAACCCCGATGACCTATTGTTTAGAAATGGATCCGGAAAGCAAGAATACCCAAATATTCCACATTAATATATTTAAAAAATGGGAAGGAGCAAGGCCGGCCTTGTTGGGAAAAGTGGAGGTATCCCCACTTTTGTATGAAACAAGTATAGATCCTGAGTTGCCTCTTCCCTAAAGAAGGAACTGGATATTGTAAATCCGTATTTGTAAAGCACAAACTACTCACCCTTACGGGTCTCAAGGCACTGGGGTCCGTCGTTGAAATTAAGTGAGCTATTGCCCAGAGTCACATGGTGCTGAACTGAGATGCCACCGGAGCCGGGGATTGAACTGTGAACCATGTGCTCCGAAGTCAGCTGCCCTGGCCGCTGCACCACACCTCTCTATTCACTCAAAACCTCTCGAGAATGTTTTCTCATTAACACCTGGGAGAACCTCAGTGATAGAACATGTGATACACACTCTTCTGGAGAAAAACATTAGATAAGTCCTTACCGCACACTAGAATCCTGAAGAGAATTAATTAATAAAGAAGTACAACAACAGTTAAAAATTGAAATAATAGAACCTTCCACTAGTGAATGGAATTCTCCTATAGTGATCGTCCCAAAACCTGATGGGTCCATCAGGTTTTGTATTGATTTTAGGGAGGTTAATAAAATTTCCAAGTTTGATCTTATCCCCTTCCGCGTGTAGATGAGATTATAGAAAATCTGGGAGAGGCACAATATATCAGCACTCTGGATTCATGCAAAGGTTACTGGCAAGTACCCTTAAGACAACAAGATAAGACAAAAACAACTTTCTCAACACCAGGTTGTTTGTATTATTTTGAGGTGCTACCTTTTGGATTACATGAAGCCCCAGCGAGATTTGAAAGACTCATGAATTCTGTGCTTAAACTGTGTGAATCCTATGCTGCAGCCTATATCGATGATATTGGTATTCATAGTTCATCCTGGGGCCATCATTTAGACCATCTAACTAGGATAATCCAAGCACTAGGAGAAAATGGCTTAATCAATCCCAACAAAAGCTATTTGGCTGCAAAGTCTGTAAAATATCTAGGTTACCTTCTAGGAAAAGGGTGCATTAAACCTCAAGATGAAAAAGTGTCGGCCATCTCAAAGTTACCGTTTCCCAAAACCAGGAAAGATCTCAGTGCTTTTCTAGGTATCCCGGGACACTATAGATGCTTTATCCCAAAATTCCCACTAGTGGCAGCCCCTTTGACAGATCTCTTAAAAAAGAATGTACAGGCCGAAATAGAATTCTGCCAACCCACTCCAGCTGTCCTCCAGGCTTTTCAACAATTGAAGCAGATACTTACTTCTAAACCCTTTCTGGTTAGCCCTGATTATACCAAACCTTTTATATTACAAACAGACGCCTCTGAAAGTGGATTGGGGCCATTTTAATACAATTGGACAATCAAGGGCAGGAACAAACCATCATTTATATAAGCCGCAAGTTATTTTCACGTGAGAAAAATTATGCAGCAGTGGAAAAAGAGGCACTAGCTATTAAGTGGGCCATTGAATCTTTAAGATACTATCTTGAGGGCAAAGAATTCACACTATTCACCGATCATGCTCCTTTAGAATGGTTGTCTCATAATAAGGCTCCTGGCTTTGGAACCCTTCCGGCTTACCACTTGTCTAAGAAAAGGAAACGAACATGCCTCTAGATACCGACCAGATTAATTTCTTGCAGGCAAGAAAGTTAGGGAAGGGAAATATGAAGAAAGTCAGGGGGACCCCGATGAGACACACTCCTTCTTACCTCCTAATTTATCGTTGCCTCGCTCGATGCCATCCAGTCGGTTCCAAGAAACCTGGAAAAAAAAGAAAAGAAGAAACAGAGCTCATAAACCTAAAAAAGGGACTATACTTGTCCTACGCTGGCGGGAGGAGGAGCAGAGGAGTCAGGGAGGACGTCTTCCTTGTGGAAGACGTCCACAAGGTGGAGAAAAGGAGACGATCAGTCACGGAGGGGAGAGGATGGAAGACGAGGATCTTGGGTGTGGTGAGAGGAACCCGGAAGACTTGGAGAGCAAGTAATCTGTGTGCGAGTGGCCGGAGGGTTCAAGGAGCAACTGCCCTGGCGAACCAAGTATCAAAGCCGCGGGACCCGACGAGACCCCCGACAAATGGAGTGAGGAGTGGTGGACACCTACAGAGGACACTCAAAAGCAGCCGCAACTCGGGAGAGTTGCGGCAGATGCGGTACGTGGGACAGGGAGAATACTGAGCGGGGTTGGGTCAGGTTGATTACGGTAAAACAGAGACGGGAACTTTATCTGTGTTTTTTCTATTTGATTATTACTTTCACCTGAATTTCAGCGTTTGCTTTTATACCTTGGGCATGTGCATGTGCTGACCTTAATTTCTTCGTAAGGTAACCAATACTTAAATCTTTTTGTTAGTACCGCCGGAGATAAGGTATACTTGTATAAAGGGCGGGACCAGAAACAGTTGTCAGTTCTGCAGACAACTAGAGATGTCTAGCAACTAAATACCAAAGATGGTTTCAACCCACCTGGTATGATTTTATTTTCTCCCAAACAAGTCGAATCCCAAGAAGAAGTAGGGCGCAACTAGAGGAATAATACATTTTGAAGGCTTTTCCTCCCCACCCCCTTCATCCTTATTTGCTCTCCTCCCACCTTAACCTTGTTTTCACTAAATTACAAATAGTCATGGCTCACACAGTCTCACGGGTGTTGTGAAGGTACCTATCCTGACAAAGTCTAAAGGTAGTACATTTACTTACCGCTGCCCTCTTGTTCTTTTACTTCGATCCTCCGGGTGACACCCTCCTGGGTGACGTGGACGTCCTAAATGGAGAGAGAAGAAAAAAAGTTGAAAGAGACTGTTCCCGTGGCGATTAAAACATCCAGACAACCCCTTAAACTGTCATAACAATAAAATAACACCATCATTAAGAAACACCTTTAGCCTCCTCGCTGCTTTTTCCACATTTCCCTCCCACAGGGCCCTACTGGGTGGGCCGGTACGAGACACTGCACTAACCCCAAGACAAGACCCATGGTATCTCCGGGACAGGGGTATAAAAAACAAACTAGGGATAGCTACAGACCTGTACTTTCAGGAGAATAAAAGGGACAGTGATATCCGCCTCTGCCCTATAGGAAGCATTTAAAGCACTTTTATATGGGAGCAGGCTCAAGCTGTGATGGGGCAAGAAGAAGGAAACTAAGCTAGAATGAGAGGCCATAGAGAGGGATATAGTAACCATAGAGATCAGGACATTAGCAGAGAGGACGATGGCCCTCTGCCACCAATTATACCTTTGCCAGCAGGACCTACGGGCCCTGGCAGAAAATGCTGCGTGGAGTCATGCATTGGTGACACATCGTTGGCTGTACGACGTAGGGGACATAAGTTATTGACTGGTTGGATAAGAGCGACAAAGATTGCTCCTGGGTAATGGAGATTCTAGACAGGGCTGGCGTGCTGCAGACGATGAGTGTAGCCATAGCAGACACCTTTGCTGCCTATTAGGAGGAACTGTACACCCCCACGGCGGCCAAGACTGATGCCGATTGTGTGGACTTCCTAAAGGATAATGCCCTTCAGACGCTCTCTGGGGAGGCGAAGGAGGCTTTAGAGCCTGATCTGATGGAAGAGGAGTTGACAGTGGTTATACGTGACCTCCAGTCTGGAAAGGCTTTTAGGCCAAATGTCTTGCCCATAGAGCTGTAAAGGAACTGGTGGATAAAGTGGCCAAAACACTGCTGGACATGTTCAGGGCGGCATGCGAAGAGGACTGCCTGCCGGAGGACCAACTGATCGCCACTATTGTGGTCCTACACAGAAAAAGAAAACCTCTGGCGGATTGCGGTTCCTACAGGCCCATATCCTTATTAAATGTAGAGGCTGAGGTGCTGGCGAAGGTCCTGGCAACCAGGATCCGTTAAGTCATCACCTCCATCGTACACCCGACCAGTCAGGTATTATGCCACGTAGGAACACCCGCCTCAAACTGAGACGCCTATTCAAAGCACTCCATATGACTGGGTCGCCCAAGTGGAGCAGGCAGTTTTGATGGATTTGGATGCCAAATGGCATTTGAAAGTATAGAATGGCAATATATATTTTGTGGGGCCGAAATTATGTGGGTGGGTCAATCTTCTATATCAGGCCCCCCTGACCCGGGCGTGAGTCAATGGGGTGGAGTCCTATGTTTTTGCCCTGAAAAAGGGAAATCGACAGGGGTGCCCTCTTTCACACATGAATTTTGCACTGGTACTCATACCACTTGCCGCCTGACTTCTCCCAGACCCACTAATACAGGGAATTAGGACTCCTGGAGGTTGGGAGGAGCACGTCTCCCTCTATGCTGACGATGTTCCACTATACGTCACCCTGCCATCCCTTTCAGTGGCCAGTATATTAGTAGTCTTTGACCTCTTCGGAAGCTGCTTGGGCTACAAAATCAACGGGGCCAAGTCTATCATCTTTTCCTTATCGGGGATGGCACTGCGGCTCCCTATCGACTGCACAGCGCCAATGGTGGAGGAGGGGTTTCAATACCTTGGTATCTATGCCACCTGTGACCCGCTAGAGATCCTGCATAGAAATATACTCCTACAACTCGACAGGCTTCGAGGGGATGTGGCACACTGGCAGAACCTACGCTGTCCCTAATGAGCAGAGCTGCTCTCTATAAAAGGATGACTCTCCTGTGCCTTCTTTACGTGCTTCCACTAGAGTTTTTTAGGAAGATATACTATGAAGTCCAACTACTTCTTTGGAATGGCGGTGCTTGACGCATAGCGCTGGGTAAACTGCAGAGAGGAGTTTATGATGGGGACTGGCAATCCCAGACATCCAAAATACTACCCGGCATCACAGCTGCTAGTGAACAATGACGGAGTCTTCTCTAGCTTAAATCGGCTTATGGTGTTGATAGAGATGCAATGGGTTGTGGAGGGCATGAGGTGATTCTCTACTGTAGAAGAGGAAAACAGGGTTTGCCACCACATACCCGGACAGTGTTTAGGATATGGAGAGAGGCCCAGGGTTGCCGGTGTTGGAGTGGTAGGCTCACAGCTCTGACTCCTCTGGGGCACAGCGACCTGCTTCATGAAGTTGGGGGATTGACAGGCTTCTCCAGGTGGGAATTAATTGGTATAGAACATCTGGGAGACATTTTGAGAGAACAGTCCATTCTACAGTTCAAAAACAGGTATCTCCAGCTGGGACACGCTCTGCGGAGGCATATCCACGAGGGGGAGCAATTGGCGAAAACGTCGCCTCTGGAAGATCGCTTGCTCATGGAGCCTATAATTGACAAAGAGATATCTACTATATATAGAAAACTGATTAATAATTACCCTGACTTATTAGGGGCACTGAGAGATACATGGACTTAGGACCCAGGTGACATAGACAATGAAGACTGGATAGAGGCCCTCCAAAGCCCACGGGAAAAAGCCATTTCAGCCTGGTTCAGATTAGTCCAAAGTAGGATTCTTTTACACAAGATAGGGAGATCCAACACACCAATGTGCCTCTGGAGGTGTAACCAAGAGGGTACATTCTTCCATATCCTATGGGATTGCCCGGTAATACAAGAGTTTTGGTGGAAGGTCACTGAGATAATGTCCCAGGTTCTGTCTCTGAATGTTCCCCTGGATCCAAAATGACTCCTCCTGATGGTGACAGGAAAGGAGAACTGGCCCCAATACCATAATATCTTCTTAGTGCTGGCGGCCGGGGTGGCCAAGCAAATATAGCAAGGACAAGGGCCACAAATACTCCCCCAAGCATCGAAGGCATGGAATTAGAACTTGACTGGTGCCAAAGGATGGAAAAAGTGGTCTATCAGAGCTGCGGCTGCCTCAATAAATAGAAGAAGGTGTTGGGGGCCTGGTGTGGTTTTAGGGGTTATTGGTACCGGGTTATGCCAGTGGGGAAGAGACAAAGACCTTCCCTGTCTATGCACTTGATTTGTTATTTAATGGTACCATGCGTGCTGCTCCGACTGCTTGTTACCTAACCCCACGATGGCTCTGATTCTCTTGAAGCAAGAAAGAACTGAGAAGAGCAAGGAACCCCCTCCATAATCCCACCCAACTGCGTCCTGTGTCAACAACAAACTGATCCTGTCCGACCCCTGACTTCAATACCAGAAACTTGTTCCTGTCCTGGGCTGATGCAAAAAAGATAGCTTTAATAATAAACTTTTATAATATTGAGAGATTGTTGACGAGGTGTGTGAACCTCATATAAACTAACACGTGTACTTGTAAAGCGAACTTATCACCTGTGGGTCTCAAGGCGCTGAACAACAGATGTTTATTGTTACCAAACTCAATGGTACTCATTTTATTGACCTCAGATGGATGAAAGGCTGAGTGGACCTGCCGGGATTTGAACCTGTGACCATCAGGTTGAACACAGGCCCCTGCAGTGGATGCATTAGTCCACTAAGCCACCAGACCCGGCTACTATGGAAATAGGCATGCTTCTATACCACAATAGTGTTCCTTTATAAGCACATATAAATGTTAAACATTCTGGAGACTTTAAACTTCTTTTCATCAGTCTTTTCTCTTGCTGTTATCGGTTTATAGGGAGATAGGATGGACAACACGTGTAGCCTGTAAACCTGAAGTGAGGAATGCACTTTTTAAAGAGGAAGGGAGGAGAAGATTAAAAGGGAGCAGTGACCAGAATAACTCAGATAATCTCAAGATTGCAAGCGCAAACCATGTTGTAATTATTTGTGTTCCATTCCACCAGAATGTAAAAGAACCATGTATTTTTTAGAAAAATTGGCTTTGTGATTCTGTCCAACATTATTAAGTGTGAGCAGTGGGGGAGGGGTGGGGAAGTTGTAAGTCCAAGACATAATTATTAGGTGGTGCAAATCATTTGAGGGACATTCCAGCTATTTTAAAACAATCAATAAAGCAAAAAAAAAGGTTAATTTCTGGCATTCCTACTTTGATTTGCTAGTAAAAAAGTGTGTCAATCAAAGTGTCACACAACACATTGAAATGTCACACAAAACCATACTCTCAACCTACCTCTCTGCACCCACATCACACCTCACGTCCAAAGACTTCACTGGCTCCCCGTCCAGAAACGCTGCCAGTTCAAGGTAATCACCCTCGCCCACAAGGCGCTGCATCAAGAAGCACCCGCCAGCTCAACCACCGTCTGCACTTCCACCAGCTAACCCAGAACCTCAGATCTACCTCGCTGTCACTCACACAGATCCCCACATTTGCAGAAGTAGGTCAGGAGGCCGATGATTCTCCTATCTAGCAGCAAAGACCTGGAACGCCCTCCCCCAGGACATCAGAACAGCCACCATGCTCACAACATTCCACAAGAAATGAAAGACCTGGCTCTACAACTGATGCTCCTGACCTTTTCGTACCTACTCAGCGCCTAGAGACCCTCACGGGTGATTAGTCCACGCTCTACAAATACTCTTACATTACATCACTGAATACCTGGAAATGCCACTCGTAAACTAACTGAAAACTTGGCAGCTATGCACAGGCTACTACAGGGTAAGCAGGGTACTGTCGGGAGGAACAACAGGATCAGCAGCAGAGCATGGGCCAGAGGGCCTACAGGTTCAGAGCTGAGCCGGGACCGGAGGAGTTACAGAATCATCAGACAGCAACCGAAAGTTCTTCGAACTGCATGCCGGCCCCTCCTTCATGTGAACTTCCTTTCTTGCATCTCGAGCCGAGAACAGAAGTGAGCGAGATAGAGATAGGACTGAATGAGTTACTGCACAAATTATCCTGTTTAAGGATGGTCGCCATACAGGCCTCCAGGAAGCAGATGGGGCCATTGAAAGCTTTTCCCGGCACCATCTTGGAATGGGACAGGAGACTCCTACATTGAAAGATGGTGAGTCCTGCAAATAAGCAAACACAGTACGACGTCTGTAACACTCCTGCCTGCTCAGAGTTCACCCTCCATATCCAGCAGCACCGCCTCCCTCGGGCCCCTGCCTCGTTCTCCTGCACCTCAGGGGCTGGTGCTGGGGTGCTTGTTGCACCCCTCACTGACATGGACAATGGGCAGACACAGTTTTATGACCAGGGGGACAGAAAGAGACATGAAAGAGCGCTCGGCCACTCTTACCATTTCTTATCCTATGAATCTTTTTAGTTGGCCGAGAGGTAAAAGGGAGTTAACATTAATCAGGGAGTTTAATTATTCGTGTAACCCATTTGGCTACACAATGAGGACCAGTAATCAGGGTTAAGAAGGTTAATTACAAATAAACAGCCAAATTAATATATATGAGTCTTAGGAACATACTATAAAGTTACAGAATTATCACTAGAAAACCAAATCTTCTTAAGGCATACGAGCTCAGTCGCAGCAATACAGAAAATGAGTAGCAATATTTGATGTTCTGTAAAAGAACTCTGATCCTCCCTCCTATACATGAATACGATCTTAAGTCATTAATCAGGACTCTAAATTAAAATGAGGATGTTTCGCACTTAAGGGTCTAAAGGATTTGATAAAAGCAGGAAATGCTGGAAGGTGTCAGCATAGTGGAAGCTCGGCAAGAGTCTTCCAATGATAAAGGAATAAGTGTTAGCCTAAAGCCACATTCAGGCAAGAATAAAAGTAAGCAGAGAGGTCTGTACCTCTCAAAGTCAAAAGGGAACTGTCCTTCAGAGTATCGTCCCATACCCAGGTAATCAAAGATTCCTTTGTCCTTTCCATTCTCACCGTCGACACCTGCAACATTACTAAAATCTCCCATCCCATGAGCCCGGGCAACGGTATCAACCTTGGGTTCCGTGCGACTCTTGACACAAAACAAATAGAAATCTTCTGTTAACGTTCTGTCTCTCCGTGTTCCTGCCAAGGTCCTTCTTCTCAGGCTCTCTATCACTAATACATTGATACTTGTTGGACTTTTGCAAGGTTATCCCGAAACTTTTTGCTTCTTCCTCCTATTTTTTCCTGACCTGTTGTTGTTGGTTTTAGGACTGTGGGCACTTTACCACTGCTAACCCGTGCTAAAGTGCATATACTCTCTGTGTAAATTGTTATTATGATTGGTTTTGAAGTCTCAGGAACACAAAGACTTCACCCCCAGCTCCCCTGAACTTCCTTGCTGGGAGTTCTGACCTGCCAAGAGGTGCCTGTGACTGTCTTGGGCCACTGGAGGTTGTTTCTGCTGTTGGGAGCTGGAAAAGCAACGCAACGACAAGGAAACCGACGTATCGCTCTTCTTGCGACAGTTTTTCCGACGCAACACCGTGGTGCGAGGAGAATCTCCCCGCATCACCGCGCCGCTACCGACACTGATGCAGCACCGGACGCCGCGGCAAGAATCGACGCATCGAGGGATCACTGCTGAAAAGGTCGACGCAGCACCGTTCGTCGCCGCCGCATCGTTCGGCGACGCATCCCGGGTTTCCACGCTTCGTCCCTGTGCGGCAAGTTTTCCCCGACGCATCACCCGCGGTTCGGAGTCGTCTCAGAAACGACGCATCGCTTCCCCCTACAGACCGGACCAACGCACCGCTCCCCTGCGTCCAGCGCAACTGTTGCATTTCATCCACGAAGGTCTCAGGAATTGACGCATCTCTTTGTTTGTCGACGCTTCCCATCGCTGCGGCTGTTTGGCTTGGTGACTTTTGTCGCAACTACAGGTACTTTGCAAGAAATCACGCATCCATAGTTTTCTATGGACTCAGTTGCTAAAACCTTTTGAAAGTCATTCTGCTTAATACTTGTATGTTGGATTTTTGTCGTTTTGGTCTTGTTAAAGTTTAGAAAAAGATACTTTATTTTTCTAAACCGGTGTGGTGTCCATTTGTGGTGTTATCACTGTGTTACTGTGAATGTTGGTACACATACTTTACACATTGCCTTTGGGATAAGCCTGTCTGCTCGTGCCAAGCTACGAAGGGGGTGAGCAGGGGTTATCTAAAGTGTGTATCCCCCTTACCCTGACTAGAAGCAAGGATCCCTATTTGGTCAAAGGTACCTACCTCTGCCAACTAGAGACCCCCATTTCTAACAATACTCTTTTCTCTAACTAATGAAACCATGTGAACACACCTGCAAGAAAAAGAACACGCAAGAAAAAAGGAACAGTACAGTTTCATGCGAAAAGAAATGCAGGCTTAGTTATGCTAACTTAAATTGTGCATTTCAATGTGCATGTTTAATATGTGGCTATATGTTCACATGCAACTGCAAATAAATGAAAATGTTAATAATGAATTCAGGATTGCATGCGTGTTGCTCTTTCAGTAAATGCAATATAGCTTTGAAATACATAAGTGTAAATTTAAATGAGAACTACAATTCTTAATGTAAATGTGAACATTAGAGCACACACGTGACTCTCTCGTCCCTACAGTGAATACATTTTAATGGTGAGGGTGGTTTAGTAGGTTCTAAAGACTACATTTCACATTTATAAAGTTAAGACACACAGAGTACATAGCGTGAAGTACACGTAAACAATGTACTTCTGTGACGTCTGGAGGAGGAGCCAAAATTATGCGGTTCCAGATGCATCAGAGCTCCGAAGACCCGCGCAGGCAGAAAAAATCATTTCAATATACACATTTCGAATAAACTGTATTTCATAGCTGGCACGTTCATACATTGCCTGTGTGACATTCCCATGATTTCACGGAGGTGCGCGAGCCAACAAATTAACAGGGAGATGGGAAACTATCGAACCCACAGAGCCGAATATAAAAAATCCTCTCGGAGGACCAAAAGGCAAGACAGGAACAACTTTGGAGTAAAACTATTCCACGCAAGCTGAGATCGTACCCCAAAGAACGTTTGGCACCCAGTCAGCATGATTGACAGGGGACCTCACCGTGCAAACAATTCAATTATCCCAGAACCTAATTGGGTATCATTTCTGGAAGCTGACTTCAGTTTGCCCAAAGACACAGTGGTACCAACACTTCTCACGAGACAGTCCAACAGATGCACGTGCAGCTGACATTGTCTCACAAAAAACAGGGTCAGCAATACAGAAGCCACGTCATATTCACCGACTCAAACCAAGAGGGTCACACAGAGCTGCCAAGCTTTTAGATTGCACATGTGTGACACTTCCATCATTTCTGTGTACTTATGAGTGACATTCAACAATCAAATGAGTGACACTTAGAGTGACACTTTCTTGCAAGTAAAACCAAGCTATGAAGTGAATGGAAACAGAGTAATACCGGAAATGACGCCCATTGAGCAACGAGAAGCTTTAAAAAGATATTTAAATGCGTCAAAACCCCTGAAATGAAAGATCACTAACCGACTGTCCTCCCAGCCAGGCAGGGTCAAGTGTGACAGAGTTTGAAAGAGAGGCTCTGCAGCAGCCTAGCGCTGCAAGGTGCATCAGAGAGCAGCTCAGCGCTACAAGTCAAGCACCGCCCTGGCTACTTGGGCGAAATGCAGCCAGGCAGCCTTGAGCGCCTCATGGTCGCCGCGGCGCTTTAATGCGTGACTAATGCATTTCAGGGCAGCGTTGCAGATATCTGCAGTAAAATGCATCCATCTAACCCCAGATGCCGTAAATGAACAGGACTGCGGGGAAATGCCCAGTGGGATGAAAGGCCTGTCCAGCCTGCACTAATATCAGATGTATTTTGTACTTTATTTTTCATTACCATCCTGTTTGAAGAGCACACACCCCGCAGTCACATACTGTTTTAAAACAGTATATAAATGTAAATGTAAAAAGAGCTCATAAGCAGAAAAAATAGCTTCCTCGGTTAAAATAGCAGTGAAACTAAAAGGGCAAACCCGCTATTAACAGCGTCAGTGGAGCAGAGAAGCCAAATATTAAATAAAAAATAACCCTGCATCCGGAGTGTTAATAAACAGCTGTGCACCATGTGCCCTGGTGAGCAGTTCACAAGTGCGGTTTCTTCTAGGTGCTAATAACAGGACACGTCATGAGTGTCGTCACATTCCCAAAGGTGCCCCTCCAATATGAAACGGCAGTAGTTGGGTTTGGGGTTCAGAGTTGAGCACAGCTGCCTGTACCCCCTTTCACACGTGGCCTTTAGTGAGACATTGACAATCACCCACCGCAGCGCTACGTTTTTTCTGCGCACTTGAAATTAAACAATGTGATTGTAATGTGAGAAGTAAACAGATAATGCACGTCATCTGGCAGGAGCCCAATAGGAAGAGAATTACCAGCGACAGCATTTAATAGAAACATCAAAACTGGAAAACCGTTTCTGATTAATATTCAAATTTCTGAAGAGCAACCCAGAGGCTTCCGGTAATGTTCATGGCTGTTTGAAGCGCTCACCTGACTCTAGGCCCGGACTCCGGTGTCTCTCCTGGGTCAGAGTGTCTCTCCTGGGTCTGGGTGTCTCTCCTCCTGGGTCTGGGTGTCTCTCCTCCTGGGTCAGAGTGTCTCTGCTGGGTCTCGGTGTCTCTCCTGGGTCTGGGTGTCTCTCCTGGGTCTGGGTGTCTCTCCTCCTGGGTCAGGGTGTCTCTCCTGGGTCTGGGCCCCGGGCACAGGCAGCTGGCCCCTGCCTGCAGACAAACATATCCTGCCGCGCTGCCCCCGTGCACACAGCGCCTCGTTACCCACGGTTCCTCTTTTCATGCAGCGCTAGCAGTACCAGCGCCACCGCGGAAATGAGTCCGTTTAGAAGTGCAGCAAAGGGCGGGGTCCGGAGGAGAGAGTTAGAGGGGGGCGGACGAGCAGTGTGAATCTGGGGGGAGGTAGAGTGGAGTAACTTTGGGGGTACTCACTAAACATAAGAGAGCACGTCCCTTACCCAGCATTACAGACACCCCCTGGTGAACGGTTTTCCACTGCTCCTTTACCACGGACTACACTGAAACCAATAACTCTGAAGTTTAGCGTTTGCCGGTGGTTGTGGGAGCCTCTCGAGGAGAGTTTAGATTAAGCAGATTCTTGAGGCAAGAACCCTGAGTGCGGCCTCACTCCAGCCCCCGGCCGCTGGACAAGTTTGGCCATTTATGGAGACTCATTTCAAGGTAAACTATATCGGTGCGTGAGCTTTACTGGATGCAGCAGACAAGGCTCCAGAACTCGCCCAAGCCGGTTCTGCTATTGATTGATAACTGTATTAGATTTGCCAAAAATGAAAGTCCCCTCTGTGGCGAGCGTGGTGTCTTGGTGCAACACGTGGTATATCTGTGTGGGTCAGATAAAGAGGTAAAGTTTGTTCTGTAGACAAATAAATGTATGATCAACCTACAACTGTGTTTGTAGCCAGCAAAGTTTGTCTGAGGACAGCAGGGTACCGGGGCGGTAATCTGCTCTTTTCTAGAGTAACATTAGTTAATGCAGTTTTTTAATAGAAAAAGTGAGATAGCGCAAGATTTAGGATTTAGGATTAAATTGCTCCACAGTACTAGAGAATTAGATAACTGGTTATGGTGAAAATGTCTTGAACATGGCGGACTGTGCAGGAAGGGCGGTGGGATACATCCCTTCTGGGCTCTACTGGGGAGTCAAGCTGGACGCAAAATAGCTGTTTTCAAAATCATGCGGAGGACAAACAACTTCCTCCCAGCGGGGCCTGTGCTCACGATTTCTCAATAGGATATTCTGGTTTTGCAAAAACCGTTGTTACTGAAGCCCAAGTGCTCTATCATTAGACCCCCCCCTCTCTGCAAAGGGGGCAAGTTCACTTTGGAGACAGTATTTCGAAAGCACTCACGAGCCGCATCACGCGCCCACCTTCCATGCACGGAACGTAAACTCGGGCTGTAAATCACATTAGAACCACCCCACAGTGAAAGAAATCGTGATTCGTTCTCATGTGTGGAGGGTCACAACGCGCTGTTTAGCGGGTACATTTCTTAGTCCCATTATTGGCAACACACCCCACCCACACCACAACAGAGTATGCATGCATAAATAAATACACAACACAACTTTTGTTTGGGAAAATATTGCTGCAGGTTTATTCCATACAAAAGTATGCAAATATGGTGGGTTATCTTACGGGCGATCCAAGGGCAGGCAGCTGTACCACTCTACGCTGACCTGCCCGCCTGATGAGCCAAGCACTGTGGAGAATCCAATCAGCGCTACCCTTATGGGGGTGATCCCCTTACTGGATCACGTGACACATTGGTCCCTTATTACTCACGCCCCTTTCGGGGCGGAGCGTAGCAAGGCAAGCCCACGGTTGTTCAGGCCCACAACCGCCTGAAGGACTAACGGGGCGCCGACGTAATTGTTCCAGGACCCTCCCATGAGGCTCCTGGGATTTGGCTCTGGCACCCCTATTGTGCCCACGCAGAGGTACCCTTCTGTACCCATCTGCTTCCAGATCGCCCTGTAACTCCGCCTGCAACGACAAAAGAAAAACATTACAACGTTCTATGTACTTCGCCTGCCAACCCCACGCCGGGTAAGCGGTAGGGTGGGAGACGGCGTGTCCGGCGCAAAGAGGATGCCAAGATGGCCAGGGGAGGCATAAATACCTCCCCACCTCCTCTGCGACCCGGAAGTGACGCGTCTGGAAGGGGGCTCCTCCTCGAGCCCCGCGTTCTTAGTGGGGGTGGGGAAGTGCCCAAATGGCACTAAAGGGGCCGCCCGTTTAGGGGCCCCCTGCGGGGCCGCGGGCAGCCGCATAGTCCCATTATTGGCAACACACCCCACCCACACCACAACAGAGTATGCATGCATAAATAAATACACAACACAACTTTTGTTTGGGAAAATATTGCTGCAGGTTTATTCCATACAAAAGTATGCAAATATGGTGGGTTATCTTACGGGCGATCCAAGGGCAGGCAGCTGTACCACTCTACGCTGACCTGCCCGCCTGATGAGCCAAGCACTGTGGAGAATCCAATCAGCGCTACCCTTATGGGGGTGATCCCCTTACTGGATCACGTGACACATTGGTCCCTTATTACTCACGCCCCTTTCGGGGCGGAGCATAGCAAGGCAAGCCCCCGGTTGTTCAGGCCCACAACCGCCTGAAGGACTAACGGGGCGCCGACGTAATTGTTCCAGGACCCTCCCATGAGGCTCCTGGGATTTGGCTCTGGCACCCCTATTGTGCACACGAAGAGGTACCCTTCTGTACCCATCTGCTTCCAGATCGCCCTGTAACTCCGCCAAAGCTCTGGAGGCGGCCCCCGTCGCCTAAAGAGTCCCCCACCAAAACAGTTACTTTCTCACTGCAACCTGCAATTTCCCGGGCCTCATTCATGTCCAGCAGGAACAGATCCAAGCCCACCTGTGCCAGGTGCACCCCAACTTTGTCAAAATAACCTTTGGTGTTCGCCCGGCATAGCTCATGCCTGATGTAGCCAAAGCCCCTTGCTCTGCAAACTTGCGCATGGAGCGGTTTATCCTTCTCTGGGAATGTACCAGTGCCTCGCATTACCTGCAAGAATGTGATGGCCTCCCAGGAGGGAGCTCTACTTTTAAACATCGCTATATTACCCTTCAAGCTGATGTGGCTCCCACCTCCTGCAACCTGTAGTTGCAGTCCTTCTAGCATTTCGTGCTCCCTAACACCTGTTGCCAATTTATGGAACAGCAGCACACTTGCTTAGCACACCGCTTCCACAACCAGCCTAATATACTCTGGCTATGCGGACGGGGCATTTCATGCATCACTGAAGCAACCCGTAACCTGCCCCGGGAGCAGCGTGCACCTACTTTGTTGAAGTTGACCAGACATGCGCCCAGACCTATGCGATTAATAACCCTGGCGAACAAGACTGTTCGCATAGCGCACACCATTGCGGTCACAGCAACCATTTGGAGTGACAACTTACGCCACCTACCAGGCTTGCTTAACTAAAGCTCGATCACAGATACACACATACCTGCTAACCAGCTGTGACCCTTAATGCTCAACCCAGCTAAAGACCTAGTACTTTATTTATCCAGGGAAAATTGGCCTCCACAGGATCAAGCCGCACATGAGCATATGGCTTCACCTACTGGGCCGAGGCGCAGTGTGTGGTCTGGAATTGTCAGCAATGGTGCTCCAAACACATTTCAAGCCGCTATTGGAGCCACGGCACACCTTCTGGCCTAACCAACTGACGCATGCCAACTGGCTAACTTGCCGCTGCGAGATATTGATCTTAACACCACGCACTTGCAGTTCCTGGTGCACATCCTCTATAGGTCTAGCCCCCCACTCTATTAAGGCAGTTTCCCGCAATGTCCCTTCTTCCCCTGTACGAGCGGGAAAATACCTGTAACATTGCAATCCCACTGTTCTCACATGCTCGGGCAGTACGGTGGGGGAGAGGGGTCCTTAGAATTGGTTCTGCTACATTGCCTGGCCTCCTAGCCCGCAAACACCCTTGTCTGACAGCAGGCTATCTGCCGTGTCGCCCGTGCAATGTCCGCACCCTGACGCAAGACGTCCCGTTCTATACCTCAACTAACAGACTACCTTCAGTGAGGCTGGAGTGAACCGATGTATGTTGTGCCTCTGACCAACAGAACCTTGGTTTGCTTTGGCAATGGGATAAAATTGTTGCATCTGTCACACTCAAAATAGTGTCAATGTGCAATTCTTTTGCATTATACCTGCCGAGTGTGCCTGGTAGAAACCTAGACACCCCCTGTGTGCAAACCCGCTTTGACCCAAGATGCCAAGCACAGACCCGGTACACTTGGTTACCCCGGACGGACTTACTTGCCCTCCACCGAAATCCATGTGTAAGGTAGCTGGTCCCTGATTTAATTCCTAGTAGTCTATGTGTTATGCCATACACCGTTTATGCCTTTTATAAAGCAGTTAAACCGCTCACACACGAGACCCACTGGTAGCAAGACCAGTATAACCTGTACATGGAATTTAAATTTTCCTACCAACTGCACTGAGGGCAAGCCACACTCACTGCTACTGGTGTCTGACTAATCGGCCCATGGAGGGTGTAGCAATACTGCCCGGTTAGCAAGTATGCCCACTGTACAGTTGTAATTTAGTAACTCCTGGCGCTGACAACCGCCGGTGCCTAATACCGGGCTGTGTGTATGCGGCCCAGGCACCTAGGCAATAGGCTTGGTGTGGATGGGTTGTTAACAATGCCTGGAAATAAGTGTAATGCCTCTGACAAACCTCTTCTGACCAGCATCTATATCATTCTTAAACATATTTACTGTTTTTGCCACATGGCACTCTTCTGGTTGGTGATACGGAACCACTTACCCAGCATAAGCTGACAGTCCCGCGTTGCCGTCACACCACCTGTGTCCCTTGAATCACCCTCCATCCTCCTGTGTCACCTAACCTCGGTTCTAGAGTGCACTTACTTCGCACTGTTGACCAGACAATTCAGCAGACCTCTTTGCTTGCTAGACCCTGGTGAACACATTAATGGTGTCAAATCTGGTTTGAAACAATATATGTATGGTGCCCACTATTGGAGACAACTCACCCCTTTGTGGAGTGACAACTACACAGGTGCCTACTCAAGTCACCCAACAAGACAAGTTTACCCTGACTACCTAGTGTTCTGGTACCAGGTTTGAGAAGGCGTTTCCTGATCAACCAAAAGAGCAAATAATGTGTTGACCAGTTCCAGTGAATGTTTGTCTTAAGTGTATCTGCGAGTGTGATCGCTTAGGTGCGGATGGGTCATCAATGTTGCCGGGCAGTGATGCACTCTTGACACGATGTGCCCGCGCAGGTAAAAGACAAGGGATGCCCTACCCACCTTGCTTCCACTCTAGTAGTAACATGCCCTTAATTGTATGTGACAATCCACAAGCACTGCGCAGGAATCCCCCTTTGACCTGCTCGAGCCTGTGGCCATTCTGCTGAAAGCCCTGTGGGCCTTGGGGGAGGGGGGCGGAGTGCTGCTAAACCTCAAGTCCTAGGCACTCAGGAAGCATCCTTCACTGCTGCAGGTGCCCCACAGCATTTATTATAAAACATTTAATGGGTAACAACCCGGTTTGCGCCCACCTTAATGTGCCATGCTGTGAGCAATTGGATACCCCACATATCTCTTCCCTATGAAAAGATTAACAAACCGGCCAAAGCACAATGCACGGGCAGTGCGTGTGCCCACTGAGACACCCCCAGCTCTGTGTGGTACAAACCCTAACACACCGCGTGCCAGTTTGTACATATCATTCTGGGGTGACTAAGCCCTAATGTGCCCTTTTCCCTGGATGATCCCCAGTACAAGG
Organism: Calotriton arnoldi; assembly: GCA_963921515.1. Classification (NCBI taxonomy): domain Eukaryota; kingdom Metazoa; phylum Chordata; class Amphibia; order Caudata; family Salamandridae; genus Calotriton; species Calotriton arnoldi. The sequence goes on from CAWUFW010025174.1 coordinate 40,445, forward strand.
GTACAGACTGATGACCAAGTGCTGCGCCAGCCCATAACCATGTCAAGTGTGTAAAACCCAGCCGTAGCCAAATCCCCAGTACGAGGATACCGACTGATGACCAAGTGCTGCGCCAGCCCATAAACATGTCGACGTGTGTAAAACCCAGCCGTAGCCAAACGAAACCACTAGAAGCAGTTTATCGGGGAAATGCGGAGACCACCGGAGTCCCTCCGTGCCCCCCGTACTTCCACAACAGCCAGACCGGTCACCTGCGCGCATGCCAGGTGCCGAAACCATCAGCCCTTTTGTAAACGGAATGGCGGAGCACAATCACCGCGTTGGAGACAAAATTGACCTCGTTATACCACAAAAGAAGCACGTGCGGCACTCGAATGAGACAAAGTAACTATTCTTTGCAAAACAGAGCCTGTCCGTAACTATTGTCTATCTTGGGACAAAAGATGAACTGTGATCTTATCACTGATCAAGTCTGTGATGTCATAATCGCTACCTCTGGCATATTCTCATGAATCGCCATATAAGGCTGACACCGCACTCTCATCCTATGCTTTGTGTGATCTTGGCCCACTTTTAGTGTGAGCAGAGCCCCACGAAGTAAACTTGTCTTCATATCAGAGCAGGGTCAATCCACTGACCCCCGCCAAAAGGCTGGGGCCTGTGTCCAAAGCCCAAAGCCAGCATATCTCGGAGCCCCCGTCATGGCAACATATGCCGATGCCCACGAGCTGAAGCTCTTCACGTCGCCATTGTCAGAAAACGGCACGCCAGACAGGGCCCGAACACACACTGGCTGCAAACCCTCAACCCCTGCCACCGCCGCCCCATACCGGTAAGGAGCCTGGCAGGCAGCTCCGAGGGCAAATCAAGCCAGCTCGACGGTCCCCGGGCTCGCCCCGCAAAACCCCAATGCTGCCCGCAGGCACTTAAGCGCAACTCAATGCCGCTCAGCCGGAGCCCATCGATCAGCTTGTTGCCCGGCGAGGGTAGTCTCCAGTCTCCCCTGGGGGCGCTGCATGTAGTCCGCAAGACACAGCGCGACGTACAACTACCAAGTGCGGCAAGGGTGCAGTCACTGGATGAAGGACGCCATCACCGGTGCTGTGAAGACACCGCCACACTCTACCCTCGCTGCTAGGCAAAGCACGGACACACAGACCGTTCAGCGATTAGCCCGTACAAATGTCGGTGGTGACTGGGGACTAAACCCGAAACAAACAAGCGTCACTGACACTAGGGCCGTCACTAATACAGTAGCTAGACAATGCGCCGGTGGAAATAGGCTAAGATTTCCCTCCTCCGGTCCGGAGAACCCGCAATCGTTGATATATTGGACAGCTTCCAATAGTCTATGCCCTCGGTCGGGCGTTCTGGTCATTAACCACATCCTTTCCCCCCATGTATAGCGGCCTGCAGCACAGGACAGGCCTCACGGCCAGGCATAAAAGCCACCTCAAGACGCCCCGTGCTGCTGAGATGCTCCAATCCGGTCACACCAGAAGGCAAGCCCCAGTCGCATGTCAATCTGGCCATCTCCGATAAGACCCTCCAATTGTCTAGCGGCGCAAGAACACCACAAGCTGAACGGCAGAGGCCGCACTACAAGACTGCCTCCTCGAAAACCTGAGGCAAAAGTGCTTGCAGCCTGACCAAGTACGTGACCGGTGGCCCTAGGCTGCATAATCCCCACGGAGAGTGGCAAAACCCATAATTTGCCTTCCCAAACCAGAGAACCGAACAATGCCAAACGTGCGTTACCAAACGTGTGTTACAAGCAGGTAAGTGTTCTAGATGTCCATTCTTGAAATACAGGCTATGGCACTCGTCTGTGTGCCCCCACGCCGCGTTTAGATGTGTGCTAACCCATTCAACAGACTGCCCGATACTCATTACAGAATGCCAAGTGACTTAAAAGAGGCATATCAAGTTATGCGGTGCAAAGGCTCTTGCTATAAGAGGGAACCTCAAATAAGGTGCTTTCTTTACCTGCCTTCGCATAATCTGCAGTCATGTGACCTTGGCTGGTGGCGAGCTATACCTGACCATAACGGAAAATGAAAACTCTGGAACTGTAGCCATGAAGGCTTATTAAATGAAGACCACTGAACCGAGGCAACCCCACATGAGTTTGTCCTCGCAAAGCTGATTCATGAGACAGACGCATTTGCAACCTTGGGGGCTCACCCTACTGAACACATGCAGCAGGGCGCATATCATGACTACCGCCTGTCCCAGCAGGCATGTGGAGGTCCCCACGATGGAGGCCAGCTCGGCGGGCCTAACCACTCTGCACTATGCTCATTGCATACAGTTTTAGACCTCCCTAATTGTCTGAATTCGAACCTTAACCTGACAAGTAACAATTACTGGCCCTGACACGAGGCAAACCATGCCAGGGCAACTCAGCAGCCTCACCTCAAAATTTCATGCAGGTTATTTGTTCACAAAAAACTGGGCAGCTAATATGCCCCTTGATCGGCACAGGTGAATAAACAGCACCCAACCTCCAACAATCCCTCTGACTGTCACAAGATGGACCGTAAGGCATAATTAGCATGCACATTTCAAATGTGCCATCTGCCGATGAAAGTGCCTAATGCAAGTAGCAAATAGCAGAAACTGGACAGCAGAGCCAGTGGACGGCATGCTCTTTTCTGTTCATGACTGGCATAATATTAGAAATACGCAGTGGAGCACTCGTGGAGGACATTCATAAATAATGTGTCCACAGTGCTCCACCTCCTTCAGTTATGGTAACAGTAAAACCGTGCAGCACTGCCACCCGGTGGCCTACATAGCCTATGGCACCAAGTGCTGTGCTCGAACCGTAGGAAAGGAGACTGAACCTGAGAGTGTTGTTCTAGCCCGCACACGTTAAATAAGTGCAGAAGGACGAACCTGGTGAAGGTGGGCGAGTCCACGAGCTTGAGCTCGACACGCAGTTAAGTGCCACCGACCCCAATCTGTCGTCCCACTAATAACTGGCTGCCCGCTCGACGGGTTCATCAGCATTTGTGACCATTTTGTGAAACACAGACATTTTGACACCAAGTGTACTATCTGAATATACCTTGTGTTAGCCTGCTAGTTCCTCTTAAATGCAGCTGAATGTCTGGCGCTGTGCGATGCTGACTCTCGCTCCACGCGGAGTATTCCATTTAATGATTCCCGCAGATGCTCCCTGCTCAGTGTTCCCCCTCACTTCCCCGTCGTTCAGACATTCCCTCGGGGCGTGGCAACCTCTGAGTAGGAGAAGTGACCGAGGCTGACCTTACCACAGCTGCTGGTGCTTACCTCCCCCGCACGCGAGGGCCAATGCCAGGGCAACTCAGGTCATTGTTCTTCATGTAAATGTAACGCTTGCTTTTGTATTATGTCACTTGTAATTTTCTCCTCATGTAACGTTACTGTTCCTAATGTGAAGCGCTCTGACACCTTCGGGTAAAGTCTGCGCTATATAAAACGTATAAATTACCTAAATAAATGTGCATCAAGATTCCTTAGCTCTAACGATTGACTGCAGGCACACCCTCGCAGCCGAGGCGTCATGCTGCTGACCCGTAGTGCAGGGTACAGTGCGGACGGGACGACTGAAGCAGCCTCCCTGCTTCCAGCCTTGGGTCCGTTACCAGGATTACTTCATCCTTTCATCCCGAAGCACTTCAGGAGTGCCCTTTTTGCAGTGCCTGTCGAGCGTACACGTTTTTGGCCAAATACATAGCGGAAGAGGCATAAAATATCGCCCTTGCCTCCTGCACATTGTGTGATAACCTCCAGCTAGGGGCCCTTCGTGCTGACCTTAGTGGAGACAATTTCGGCAAGCTCGCGCTGTGCGAGACTGGTGAAGGGTATTTCCCCAACCTGTAGCACATTAACGCCCGCCGGAGCTGCATGTATGCCACCCCTGAAAAACACTGCACTCAGCGTGCGCGAGCCCGGCCCTTCTTATGCCGCAAATGTGCCACTCAATTTGCTCGCACGCCCGATGTCGTCAGGTCAGACCTGCCCCAAATACCCGCAAACCGGGACAGCCGGTCCTAGGAGGCATCGCCAGGAGACCAAGCAAACCGCCCAAACGGGGGGGGGGGCACACTCACCGACAGCTGCCCCCATCTGGTCCCTCAAGCCTTTGTCACTGGGACTCTTCTCACTCTGGCCCTCCCCTCTCCGTCGTACACGGGAGATCATCCATCATCCATGGCGGGGGGCTAAACTGCTGCTGCTTGTGGGCCCAGTTTAAGGTTGTACCCTACAGCCCTGTCGCCTCTGCCCCCGAACTCGAGGTGATCGATTGTAGGAACCAGGCAGGGGCGCTGCCCGGTGTGCGCTGGCAAAATTAAGGGCAGATGCGTGCCTGTGATCAGCTGGGGGCGAGCAGACACCGCGATACCCATGAAACGCTGGTGCTGGCGGGCGACTGGCCCGGTCAGGTTACGGGCACACCCAGGCCGCGGGGGCCTGCCGTGCATTGTTCTTCTGCCCCCACCCACCGCTTGTAAAACGGTGCAGTCACTCCGGCCGCACTTGACCGCGCAGCCCTTTACAGGCACAAATCCCCGGCCTGATGCCCGGGAGGACAAGAACAACCCCAGTCTGGGGCTTGGGCATTCATGTGAAGTGGGTATGCCAGGCATGCGCCATTCCACTGAGCTGTGTCACTGACGCTGCAACAGCCGGGAACGAAGCCCGGATCCCACCCCTAGCTGAAAGCACAGCCATCTGGGACCACGGGGGCTCCGACCCTGGCATGACATGCGGTGCTTAATGACAGGATCATTGGATAGTGCAGGGGCGTAGCTAGACCTTAGGCTGCCCGTGGCGGCCCCTGCGTTTGCCGCCCTCGGCAAAGTGATAGAAGAGCGGGGGGTGGCGGTGGTCGCGGATGATTCTTGCGGCCGTAACGGCCGCGGGTAAGAGCGGGGAAAGGGGGGCCGGCTGCCGCCCCAAAACTCGTGCCGCCTGGGGCGGTCTGCCCCCATCGCCCCCCCCTAGCTACGCCACTGGGATAGTGACCACCCCATAACACCCGCCCTGAGCCACCAAACCGCCTGCACGTGCAACAGCTGCATGGCTGCGGCAGGGGACACATCTACTGCCCCAGGGCTAGAGAGATTCGGGGAGGCCGTGCTGAGGAGATCAACGGGGTGCTAGGGAGTGAGGGCCCCATCGCGGAGATCCGCCGTCAGACTCAATGCGGTCCCGGGAAACGATGAAGGGACATATTTCTGCTGGGATTACCGGATACTGAGCCCAGGCCCAGGCTGAACCCCGGCTTCACGAGCGCCACAGTCCGCAGCTATGACCGCTAGGCCACAGTCGCTCCACGAGCTACCTCGCAGTCGTGCCCACTGCTCCGGATGCTGCCCCTTGCAGCATCGCCTCTATAGCCCTGCGGATGCCGAAGCCGGGAGGGACCGTGCATGGGGGTAGCGAGAGGAGTAAACAAAACTCCTTCGTTTGCGGGACAAGGCTGCACGGCGAGATGCCTATGGCATGAGCCCCACCCCCCCTAAACTGCCCCCGTCCCAATCCATCACCACGACCCAGCGGGGCCAGGCCAGAGAAATTGCTCCTGGGACGGGATCCCACACGGGCCATGGCCAGCGTGGTGGGACCCAAAGAGGGGGGAGGGGGAGAGGAGGGTGGGTCTGGGGAGCTCTCACCTTGCTCTTAACGCACTGAAGCACGACCTCAGGGCACCGAGTCCCGCAGCAACCCACAGCGCGACCAGCAGACGGCGTGTCCGGCGCAAAGAGGATGCCAAGATGGCCAGGGGAGGCATAAATACCTCCCCACCTCCTCTGCGACCCGGAAGTGACGCGTCTGGAAGGGGGCTCCTCCTCGAGCCCCGCGTTCTTAGTGGGGGTGGGGAAGTGCCCAAATGGCACTAAAGGGGCCGCCCATTTAGGGGGCCCCCTGCGGGGGCCGCGGGCAGCCGCATTTCCGGTGTAAGCATGGATTACTAAGACCGCACCTGTAATATTTGCGAGTTTTCTCTGTCTTTGGCTAGATAGTCGGCAGAACATACAGATATTTGCGGTCCACGTGTATGTTCGCCCGTATTAACCCAGGTGAGGCCTCCTGTGCTGACGGTGTAGAGTGAGACGGCACACAGACTGTTAACAATAAACTCCCCGCTCTTTGTTTAAACGTGGAGACACTTTTCTTAATTTATGAAAGTTAATTTATGTCAAGGGGGGGAGGATGTGGCGTACCGCCAAGAGCTGCCTACTTTGGAACTGGGAAATCAGGTTTTAGTCTCGGCGTCGGCTCAACACCTTGTGATTCTGGGCAATTCACTTAATCTCCCCCATGAATAAAAAAAAATTTAAAAAAATTAAATGTGTCCGTGTGTAATCTAACTGGTTGGTGCTCGTGTAAAGCACTCCAGTACCTTCGGGTCCAGTTTGCAGTATATAAAAGTGCAAACAAATATTACTACTACTGATATTAATGAGATATTAGTAATTTATCAACAATATAATGCAAATAATAACTGTGTATATGGGACGCTGTCGAAGCAGAAGTATCACTAGGCGTTTTGATTATACAGACTGTTTCCAACACAATGGGGCTCCTTTACTCAAGCTGGATGAAATGCTGAGTCCACCCTGCGAGGCTATGAGCAGCTGGTACTCATTTCAGCAAGGATGGCCTGCGAAGCCTGATAAAAAAGTGTCTTGATGTTAAATGAGGTCCCGGATGAAGATGGATGGTCCAGGGGGGTTCCTCTCCCTCTCTCAGACCACAGGGACGATCAGAAGCAGTCGGACAGGTATGAAAGGCCCAGAGACAATCATGGGGCGCTGTCTCCCTCAGAGCCAGGACAGGCCGCTGGACATCTGATGTGTGTGGTGATGGGAGGGCGACTGCTCCCAGGTTAATGGTTAACGCTGCTTCCGCTGCATCTCGGAGCTTCTCCCCTCACCGAGGACCCCGGCAGCTGTACAGTGCATGACAGGGCCAATGGTTAACACGGCTCCCCCCATGCTAGCCATAGGACCCCGGAGGATGTACAGTGCCTGACAGGGCCAATGGTTAACACGGCTCTCCCCATGCTAGCTATAGGGCCCCGGAGGATGTACAGTGGCTGACAGGGCCAATGGTTAACTCGGCTCCCCCCATGCTAGCTACCCACAGGGCCCCGGAGGATGTACAGTGGCTGACAGGACGAATGATTAACTCATCTGTCTACTCGTCTCCCCTCAACACCCTCTGCAGCCCAGAGACCCTCGCTGAGGACCCCAGAGGATGCACTGTTCCTGACAGGGTATCTCAAAGGCAATCTAATCAATCAGTCAAAATTGGTTGTCTGCATATACGCCTTACCACTTTCAAATGTCACTAGCCGCCACTGGGGCTCTGCCGTCTCACAGCAGACTGCAGGAGAGCTGTCTCAAAACCCCTGCTGTGGAGCGAGAGTGCTGCAGGGTCTGCAGTCAAACCCTAAAGCGGTGGGTGCTTCCTGACAGGGACATCTTAAGGATTCTTGGGGCCCGGGGCCAAACGGATTTTGGGGGCCCTTGTTCAGAACAGCTTTGAATTTATGATCCAGTTCCAGCTGGTTCCTGCCCTCTTTGGCCAGGTCACTGACAGTGCACAGACACCCTGGTACAAACTCTAAATGTGTTTACATCTAATATTCAGGGACAGTGACGTGTGTTTTCAGTGTTGTAACAGCTGCAGCAAGTCACTAATATTACTGCAAACAATCTCTGTGACACCCCTCCCAGTTCTCATATTTGAGGTCCTGTCTATATCTAAAAAAATCTTTTTTAATGGATGTTGCATGAAACATAAACCCAACATTTGTCAGAAAAATGTCTGCAATAGACTCTGACACACTATCCACATTAAAAATAGATTAAGGGAAAACGCTACAATCTGTTTAAGAAACATTCAAGGTCATCATGGCAAGACTCTCTCAGGGGGGCTCCCTGACAGGCTGGGGCCCCGAGCCAGAGCCCACTTTGCCCATGCCTTAAAAGGCCTCTGCTTCGTGAGCTCCTTCTTAGTACAGCCTATTTAATACATCCTTTTAGTCAATATATGGGATACATCGCTGTAACACACCATTCATCCCCATTTACGCGATGTCTTGGCGGTTCCCTCCAGATAATCCTCCAAGGGTTGAGGCTAACTCCCTAAAAGCCCTCCGACGAAACCCCCACCCCGCCAGCCCTTCCTGCAGCAAGGACAGTGCACTTCACACCACATACAGACACGCTGGGTCACACTAACCTTTAATTGCACGGGGGTGTGGTCACACAAGATGGCCGACACTACGCATTCCTGAGCGGCTCCGCGACTGCCCCACCTCATCCTGCAGAATCCTGCGTTATGCCTCATCCTGA
>CAWUFW010025175.1:0-48885 GCA_963921515.1 Calotriton arnoldi
AAAGAGGCAAGTGAGTTGCAGAAAGAAGCAAGAGAGGTACAGAAAGAAGCAAGAGAGGTACATAAAGAAGCGAGAGAAGTGCAGAAAGAGGAGAGAAGTGCAGAAAGAAGCATGAGAGATACAGAAAGAAGCAAGACAAGTGCAAAAAGAATTAAGAAAAGTACAGAAAGAGGTAAGAGAAGTGCTTAAAGAGGCAAGAGAAGTGCAGAAAGAAGAGAGTGAGGTACAGAAAGGGGCAAGAGAGGTGAAGAAAGAAGCAAGAAAGGTGCAGAAAGTGGCAAGAGTGGTGCAGAAAGAGGAAAGAGAAGTGATAAAAGAAGCAAGATAGGTGCAGAAAGAAGCAAGAGAAGTACAGAAGGAGGTAAGAGAGGTGAAGCAAGGGAGGTGAAGCAAGAAGCAAGAGAGGTGCAGAAAGAAGAAAGTGAGGTGCAGAAAGAGGCAAGAGAGGTGTAGAAAGGGGCAAGAGACGTGCATAAAAGGTAAGAGAGGTGCAGAAAGAGGTAAGGGAGGTGCCAGAAGATGCAAGAGAAGTGCAGAAAGAAGCAACAGAGATACAGAAAGAAGAAAGAGATGTGCAGAAAGAAGCACGAGAGGTACAGAAAGAAGCAAGAGAAGTGCAGAAAGAGACAAGGGAAGTGCAGAAAGAGATGGGAGAAGTGCAGAAAGAGGCAAGAGAAGTGCAGAAAGAAGCAACAGAGGTGCATAAAGAAGGAAGAGGAGTGATGTAATAGGCAAGAGAGGTGCAGAAAGAAGCACGAGAGGTGGAGAAAGAAGCAAGAGAGGTGCAAAAATAAGCAAGAGTTGTGCAGAAAGAAGCAAGAGAGGTGCAGAAAGAGAAAGAGAGGTGCAGAAAGAGGCAAGAGAGGTACAGAAAGGGACCAGAGAAGTGCAGAAAGAGGCGGAGAGGTAGAGAAAGAAGAGAGTGAGGTGCAGAAAGAAGCAAGAGAGGTGCAGAAAGAAGCAATAGAAGTACAGAAAGGATCAAGAGAGGTGCAGAAAGAGGAAGCGAGAAGCAAAAAGAAGCAAGAGATGTAGAGAAAGAAGGAAGAGAAGTGCAGAAAGAAGCAACAGAGGTGCAGAAAGAGGCAACAGAGGTGCATAAAGAAGCAATAGATGTACAGAAAGAAGGAAGAGAAGTGATGAAATAGGCAAGAGAGGTGCAGAAAGCAGCAAGAGAGGTGGAGGATGAAGCTAGCGAAGTGCAGAAAGAAGCAAGAGAGGTGCAGAAAGAAGCAAGAGAGGTACAGAAAGAGGAAGAGAGGTACAGAAAGAGGCAAGAGAGGTACAGAAAGACAAGAGAAGTGCATATAGAGGAAGAAGAGGTGGGGAAAGAAGAGTGAGGTGCAGAAAGAGGCAAGTGAGTTGCAGAAAGAAGCAAGAGAGGTACAGAAAGAAGCAAGAGAGGTACATAAAGAAGCGAGAGAAGTGCAGAAAGAGGAGAGAAGTGCAGAAAGAAGCATGAGAGATACAGAAAGAAGCAAGACAAGTGCAAAAAGAATTAAGAAAAGTACAGAAAGAGGTAAGAGAAGTGCTTAAAGAGGCAAGAGATGTGCAGAAAGAAGAGAGTGAGGTACAGAAAGGGGCAAGAGAGGTGAAGAAAGAAGCAAGAAAGGTGCAGAAAGTGGCAAGAGTGGTGCAGAAAGAGGAAAGAGAAGTGATAAAAGAAGCAAGATAGGTGCAGAAAGAAGCAAGAGAAGTACAGAAGGCGGTAAGAGAGGTGAAGCAAGGGAGGTGAAAAAAGAAGCAAGAGAGGTGCAGAAAGAAGAAAGTGAGGTGCAGAAAGAGGCAAGAGAGGTGTAGAAAGAGGCAAGAGACGTGCATAAAAGGTAAGAGAGGTGCAGAAAGAGGTAAGGGAGGTGCCAAAAGATGCAAGAGAAGTGCAGAAAGAAGCAACAGAGATACAGAAAGAAGTAAGAGATGTGCAGAAAGAAGCACGAGAGGTACAGAAAGAAGCAAGAGAAGTGCAGAAAGAGACAAGGGAAGTGCAGAAAGAGATGGGAGAAGTGCAGAAAGAGGCAAGAGAAGTGCAGAAAGAAGCAAGAGAGGTTCATAAAGAGGAAGAAAAGTGCAGAAAGAAGCAAGAGAAATACAGAAAGAGGCAAGAGAAGTGCAGAAAGAGGAAGAAAGGTACAGAAAGAAGCAAGAGAAGTGCAGAAAGAAATAAGAGAAGTGCAGAAAGAAGCAAGAGAAGTGCAGAAAGGATCAAGTGGTGCCGAAAGATGAAGAGAGAAGCAGAAAGAAGAAAGAGATGTGCAGAAAGAAGCAAGAGAAGTACAGAAAGAAGCACGAAAGGTACAGAAAGAAGCAAGAGAGGTACAGAAAGAAGGAAGAGAAGTGGTGAAATAGGCAAGAGAGGTACAGAAAGCAGCAAGAGAAGTGCAAAAAGAAGCAAGAGATGTGTAGAAAGAAGCAAGAGAGGTGCAGAAAAGAAGAGATGTGAAGAAAGAGGCAAGAGAGGTACAGAAAGAGACGAGAGAAGTGCATAAAAAGGCAGAAGAGGTGGGGAAAGAAGAGTGAGGTGCAGAAAGAGGTAAGAGAAGTACAGAAAGAAGCAAGAGAGGCGCAGAAAGAAACATTAGAGGTACAGAAAGAAGCTAGAGAAGTGCAGAAAGAGGTGGGAGAAGTGGGAGATTATGTGGATGGTGTCATCAGTGATGTCATTTGAGATGTCCTCAGTGATGTCATCAGTGATGTCAGTGACCATGTCATGAGTGATGTAATATGTGACATCATCAGCAGTGCATTGCAGGGGCGCGAGTTATAGTTAGCTCTGCTAACTATAACGACTGAGTTTCTCTGGTTTTGTACGAGTGAAATGTCAGCCTAACTATAATGTCCCAGAAACCTGTGGATTTTTCAGTGAATATCTAAGGTTTTTCACATGCTAATTTCTAACTATATTGTCCCTAAAACCTGTGGTTTTTTCAGTGAATTTCTAAGGTTTTTTAAATGCTAATTCCTAACTATAACGTCCCTGTAAAGAGGCAAGAGAAGTGCAGAAAGAGGAAGAAAGATGCAGAAAGAAGCAAGAGCGGTGCAGAAAGAAGCAAGAGGGGTACAGAAAGAAGCAAGAGAGATACAGAAAGAGGCAAGAGAACTACAGAAAAGAACAAGAGAGGTGTAGAAAGAGGCAAGAGAGGTGCAGAAAGAAGCAAGAGAGGTGCAGAAAGAAGAGAGTGGCCTTCCAATCGAACTTTACAAATCGAATGCATCCACAATTGCCCCGTATCCCATAGGAATGTACGAAGAGAGTGGGAGTAAGGGCATCCTACCCGAAGCGCAGAGATTGGCCAATATTGTTGTTATACACAAGAAGGGAAACCCCGAGCACTGTGGTTCGTATACGTCTATCTCTCTCCTAGACCCGGAAGTCAAAATACTGGCCAAGATTTTGGCATTGCGTCTGTCACCCCTGCTCCATAAACTGATTCACCCGGATCAGTCCGGTTTCATGCCTGGCAGAAACACCGCTCTGAACCTATGCCGCCTTCAGGGTGTCTTGGGTAGGGCAGCTACAATTCAGGAAGAGGCAGTGATCATGTCTCTAGACGCGAAGATGGTATTCAACATGATCGAATGGCCCTTCTTATTTGCCACACTTGAAATATTTGGGTTCGGGGATAGATTTCTATCCTGGGTACGTCTCCTCTATTCGGAACCGCTGGTTAGAATCACAGTTAATGGGGGGCGATCCACAACATTCACGTTGCAAAAGGGGACGAGGCAGGGCTGTCCTCTTTCCCCCTTACTTTTTGCCTTGTCTCTTGAACCCCTGGCGATCTGGATCAGGGGCGACCCCCTTATTAGAGGCCTAAACTGGATGGCGGACGACATTTTGCTTTATCTGGCTAGACCTTATTTTTCTATTCATTGCGTCTTACACATATTCACTCTTTTCCGAAAGTATCCTGGCTACACCATCAACTGGGACAAGTCACTGGTGTACGTTCTGAGCGGAGAATGCCCCACCATGCCTAGAGGCTGTGGGGCCAAGATAGTCACGGATGGTTTTCTATATTTAGGAATATACGCCACGACAAACCCAAAAGCATTTATGACGACAACTTGGCCCCCCCCTGCGTCGCTTTCATGATGACGTGCACCACTGAAAGACCCTGCCCCTTACACTATTAAGCAGGGCCGCCCTATATAAGATGATGGCGCTTCCCCGTTTTTTCTACGCCCTACAGAGAGAGGTGCAGAAAGAAGCAAGAGAGGTGCAGAAAGAGGAAGAAATGTGTAGAAAGAGGCAAGAGAGATGCAGAAAGAGGCAAGAGAAGTGCAAAAAGAGACAACTAGGGTGTAGAAAGAGGCAAGAGGTGTGCAGAAAGAAGCAAGAGCGATGCAGAAAGAAGCATGAGAAGTACAGAAAGAGGCAAGAGAGGGGAAGAAAGAAGCAAGAGAGGTGCAGAAAGAGGCAAGAGAAGTGCAGAAAGAGGCTACAGAGGTGCAGAAAGAAGTAAGAGAGGTGCAGAAAAAAGAGAGTGAGGTGCAGAAAGAGGCGAGACAATTGCAGAAGAAAGGTGCAAAAGAAGCAAGAGGGGTGCAGAAAGAAGCAAGAGCGATGCAAAAAGAAGCATGTGAAGTGCAGAAAGAGGCAAGAGGGGTGCAGAAAGAAGCAAGAGAGGTGCAGAAAGAGGCATGAGAAGTGCAGAAAGAGGCAATAGAAGTGCAGAAAGAGGCAAGAGAGGTTCAGAAAGAGGCAAGAGAGATACAGAAAGAGGCAAGAGAGGTGCAGAAAGAGGCAAGAGAAGTGCAGAAAGAGGAAGAAAGGCACCAAAAGAAGAAGAAAGGTGCAAAAGCAAGAGAAGTGCAGAAAGAAGAGAAGTGCAGAAAGAAGCAAGAGGGGTGCAGAAAGAAGCAAGAGTGATGCAAAAAGAAGCACGTGTAGTGCAGAAAGAGGCAAGAGGGGTGCAGAAAGAAGCAAGAGAGAGGTGCAGAAAGAGGCAAGAGAAGTGCAGAAAGAGGAAGAAAGGCACCAAAAGAAGAAGAAAGGTGCAAAAGCAAGAGAAGTGCAGAAAGAAGAGAAGTGCAGAAAGAAGCAAGAGAGGTGCAGAAAGAAGCAAGAGAGGTACAGAAATAAGCAAGAGAGGTGGAGAAAAAAGATAGTGAGGTGCAGAAAGAGGCAAGACAATTGCATAAAGAGGCAAGAGAGGTGGAGAAAGAGTCAGCAGAGGTGCAGAAAGAGTCAAGAGGGGTGCAGAAAGAAGCAAGAGAAATGCGGAAAGAGGAAGAAAGGTGCAGAAAGAGGAAGAAAGGCACAAAAGAAGCAAGAGAAGTGCAGAAAGAAGTAAGAGAAGTGCAGAAGTGCAGAAAGAAGCAAGAGAGGTGCAGAAAGAAGCACCTTCAGGAAGACCCTCAAGACCTGGCTCTTTGGCTAAACAGATCTGCGGACCCCCCCCTCAGCACCTTGAGACCCTCACGGGTGAGTAGCGCGCTTACAATTTCCTGATTGATTGAGAGAGAAGGAGAAAGAAGCAAGAGAGGTACAGAAACAGACAAGAGAGGTGCAGAAAGAGGTAAGAGAGGTACAGAAAAAGGCAAGAGAGGTGCAGAAAGAAGCAAGTGAGGTGCAGAAAGAAGCAAGAGAGGTGTGGAAAGAGGCAAGAGAGGTGCAAAAAGAGGCAAGCGAGTAGAGAAAGAGGCAAGAGAGGTGCAGAAAGAGGCAAGAGAAGTGCAGAAAGAAACAAGAGAGGTGAACAAAGAGGCAAGAGAGGTACAGAAAGAGGCAAGAGAGGTACAGAAAGAAGCAAGAGAGGTGCAGAAAGAAGAGATTGAGGGGCAGAAAGAGGCAAGAGAGGTGCAGAAAGAAGCTAGAGGTGCAGAAAGAGGCAAGAGCAGTGCAAAAATAGGCGAGAGAAGTGATGAAAAAAGCAAGATAGGTGCAGAAAGAATCAAGAGAGGTACAGAAAGAAGCAAGAGAAGTACTGAAAGAGGAAAGAGAAGTGCACAAAGAAGCAAGAGGTGCAGAAAGAGGCAAGAGAAACACAGAAAGATGCAAGAGAAGTATAGAAAGAGAGAAGAGAGGTGCAGAGAGAGGCTAGAGAGGGACAGAAAGAGGCAAGAGAAGTGCAGAAAGAGGAAGAAAGGCGCAGACAGAGGAAGAAAGGCACAAAAGAACAAGTGAAGTACAGAAAGAAGCAAGAGAAGTACTGAAAGAGGAAAGAGAGGTGCAGAAAGAATCAAGAGTGGTGCAGAAAGAAGAGAGTGAGGTACAGAAAGAGGACAGAGAGGTGCAGAAATAGGTAAGAGAAGTGTACAAAGAGGTAAGAGAAGTACAAAAAGAGGCAAGAGAAGTGCACAAAGAAGCAAGAGAGGTGCACAAAGAAGCATGGGAGGTACAGAAAGAAGCAGGAGAGGTGCAGAAAGAGGAAGAAAGTTACAGAAAGAAGAAAGAGAAGTGCAGAAAGAGGCAAGAAAAGTACAGAAAAAGGCAAGAGAAGTGCAGAAAGAGGAAGAAAGGTGCAGAAAGAAGCAAGAGAAGTACAGAAAGAGGCAAGAGAAGTGCAGAAAGAGGAAGAAAGGTGCAGAAGGAAGCAAGAGAAATGCAGAAAGAGGCCAGAGAAGTGCAGAAAGAGGAAGAAAGTTACAGAAAGAAGCAGAAGTGTAGAAAGAAGAAAGAGAGGTGCATAAAGAAGGAAGAGAAGTGGTGAAATAGGCAAGAGAGGTGCAGAAAGAAGCAAGAGAGGTAGAGAAAGAAGCAAGAGAGGTGCAGAAAGAAGCAAGAGGGGTGCAAAAAGAGGAAGAGAGGTGCAGAAAGAGGCAAGAGAGGTACAGAAAGAGACAAAAGAAGTACAGAAAGAGGCTGGATAGGTAGAGAAAGAAGAGAGTGAGGTGCAGAAAGAGGAAAGTGAGGTGCAGAAAGAGGAAAGTGAGGTGCAGAAAGAAGCAAGTGATGTGCAGAAAGAGGCAAGAGAGGTGCAAAGAGAGGCAAGTGAAGTGCTGAAACAAGCAAGAAAGGTACAGAAAGAGGAAGAAATGCACAAAAGAAGCAAGAGAAGTATAGAAAGAAGCAAGAGAAGTGCAGAAAGAAGGAAGAGAGGCGCATCAAGAAGCAAGAGAGGTGCAGAAAGAAGCAATAGAGGTGCAGAAATAAGAGCGTGAGCTTCAGAAAGAGGGAAGAGAGGTGTAGAAAGAGTCAAAAGAGGTGCAGAAAAAGGTAAGGGAGGTACAGAAAGAAGCAAGAGAAGTGCAGAAAGAAGCAACAGAGATACAGAAAGAAGAAAGAGCGGTGCAGAAAGAAGCAAGAGATGTGCAGAAACAGGCAAGAGAGATGCAGAAAGAGTTAAGAGAGATGCAAAAGAGGCAAGAGAGTTGCAAAAAGAGAGGTGCAGAAAGGGGCAAGAGAGGTGCAGAAAGAAGCAAGAGAGGTGCAGCAAGAGGTAAGAAAGAACAGAAAGACAGGAGAGATGCAGAAAGGAGGAAGAGAGGCACAGAAAGAAGCAAGTGAAGTACACAAAGAAGCAAGAGAGGTACACAAAGAAGCAAGGGAGGTGCAAAAAGAAGCAAGAGAGGTGCAGAAAAAGGAAGAAAGGTGGAGAAAGAGAAGTGCATAAGGAGGAAGAAAGGTGCAGAAAGAAGCAACAGAGGTGCATAAAGAAGGAAGAGGAGTGATGAAATAGGCAAGAGAGGTGCAGAAAGAAGCACGAGAGGTGGAGAAAGAAGGAAAAGAGGTGCAAAAATAAGCAAGAGTTGTGCAGAAAGAAGCAAGAGAGGTGCAGAAAGAGAAAGAGAGGTGCAGAAAGAGGCAAGAGAGGTACAGAAAGAGACCAGAGAAGTGCAGAAAGAGGCAGAGAGTTAGAGAAAGAAGAGAGTGAGGTGCAGGAAGAGGCAAGAGAAGTGCAGAAAGAAACAAGAGAGGTGAACAAAGAGGCAAGAGAGGTACAGAAAGAAGCAAGAGAAGTGCAGAAAGAAGCAACAGAGATACAGAAAGAAGAAAGAGCGGTGCAGAAAGAAGCAAGAGATGTGCAGAAACAGGCAAGAGAGGTGCAGAAAGAGTTAAGAGAGATGCAAAAGAGGCAAGAGAGTTGCAAAAAGAGAGGTGCAGAAAGGGGCAAGAGAGGTGCAGAAAGAAGCAAGAGAGGTGCAGCAAGAGGTAAGAAAGAACAGAAAGACAGGAGAGATGCAGAAAGGAGGAAGAGAGGCACAGAAAGAAGCAAGTGAAGTACACAAAGAAGCAAGAGAGGTACACAAAGAAGCAAGGGAGGTGCAAAAAGAAGCAAGAGAGGTGCAGAAAAAGGAAGAAAGGTGGAGAAAGAGAAGTGCATATGGAGGAAGAAAGGTGCAGAAAGAAGCAACAGAGGTGCATAAAGAAGGAAGAGGAGTGATGAAATAGGCAAGAGAGGTGCAGAAAGAAGCACAAGAGGTGGAGAAAGAAGGAAAAGAGGTGCAAAAATAAGCAAGAGTTGTGCAGAAAGAAGCAAGAGAGGTGCAGAAAGAGAAAGAGAGGTGCAGAAAGAGGCAAGAGAGGTACAGAAAGAGACCAGAGAAGTGCAGAAAGAGGCAGAGAGTTAGAGAAAGAAGAGAGTGAGGTGCAGGAAGAGGCAAGAGAAGTGCAGAAAGAAACAAGAGAGGTGAACAAAGAGGCAAGAGAGGTACAGAAAGAGGCAAGAGAGGTGCAGAAAGAAGCAAGAGAGGTGCAGAAAGAAGAGAGTGAGGTGCAGAAAGAGGCAAGAGAGGTGCAGAAAGAAGCTAGAGGTGCAGAAAGAGGCAAGAGCAGTGCAAAAATAGGCGAGAGAAGTGATGAAAAAAGCAAGATAGGTGCAGAAAGAATCAAGAGAGGTACAGAAAGAAGCAAGAGAAGTACTGAAAGAGGAAAGAGAAGTGCAGAACGAGGCCAGAGAAGTGCAGAAAGAGGCAAGAGAGATGCAGAAAGAGGCAAGAGAAGTGCAGAAAGAGACAACAGAGGTGCAGAAAGAGGCAAGAGGGGTACAGAAAGAAGCAAGAGATACGCAGAAAGAAGCAAGGGAAGTGCAGAAAGAGGCAAGAGGGGTGCACAAAGAAGCAAGAGAGGTGTAGAAAGAGGCAAGAGAAGCACAGAAAGATGCAAGAGAGTTGCAGAAAGAGGCAGGAGAGGTGCAGAAAGAGGCAAGTGAAGTACAGAAAGAGGAAGCAAGGCGCAGACAGAGGAAGAAAGGCACAAAAGAACAAGTGAAGTGCAGAAAGAAGCAAGAGATGTGCAGAAAGAAGTATGGGAAGTACAGAAAGAAGCAAGAGAGGTGCAGAAAGAAGCAAGAGAGGTGCAGAAAGAGGCAAGAGAGGTGCAGAAAGAAGCGAGTGAGGTGCAGAAAGAGGCAAGAGAGGTGCAGAAAGAAGCTAGAGGTGCAGAAAGAGGCAAGAGCGGTACAAAAATAGGCGAGAGAAGTGATGAAAGAAGCAAGATAGGTGCAGAAAGAATCAAGAGAGGTAGTGAATGAAGCAAGAGAAGTACTGAAAGAGGAAAGAGAAGTGCAGAACGAGGCCAGAGAAGTGCAGCAAGAGGCAAGAGAAGTGCAGAAAGAGGGACGAGAGGTGCAGAAAGAAGCAGGAGAAGAGCAGAAATAGGATGAAATGTGCAGAAAGAGGCAAGAGAGATGCAGAAAGGGCAAGAGAAGTACAGAAAGAGACAACAGAGGTGCAGAAAGAGGCGAGAGGGGTGCAGAAAGAAGCAAGAGATACGCAGAAAGAAGCAAGGGAAGTGCAGAAAGAGGCAAGAGGGGTGCACAAAGTAGCAAGAGAGGTGCAGAAAGAGGCAAGAGAGGCACAGAAAGATGTGAGAGAGGTGCAGAAAGAGGCAGGAGAGGTGCAGAAAGAGGCAAGAGAAGTACAGAAAGAGACAAGAGAGGTGCAAAGAGAGGCAAGAGAGGTGCAGAAAGAGACAAGAGAAGTGCAGAAAGAGGAAGCAAGGCACAGACAGAGGAAGAAAGGCACAAAAGAACAAGTGAAGTGCAGAAAGAAGCAAGAGAGGTGCAGAAAGAAGCATGTGAAGTACAGAAAGAAGCAAGAGAGGTGAAGAAAGAAGCAAGAGAGGTGCAGAAAGAAGAGAGTGAGGTACAGAAAGAAGACATAGAGGTGCAGAAATAGGTAAGAGAAGTGTACAAAGATGCAAGAGACGTGCAGAAAAAGGCAAGAGTAGTACCGAAAGAGGAAAAAAGGTGCAGAAAGAAGCAAGAGAAGTGCAGAAAGAGGCAAGAGAAGTGCAGAAAGAGGCAAGAGAAGTGCCAAAAGAGGAAGAAAGGTGCAGAAGGAAGCAAGAGAAATGCATAGAGGCAAGAAAAGTGCAGAAAGAGGAAGAAAGTTACAGAAAGAAGCAGAAGTGCAGAAAGAAGCAAGAGAGGTGCATAAAGAAGGAAGAGAAGTGATGAAATAGGCAAGAGAGCTGCAGAAAGAAGCAAGTGAGGTGGAGAGAGAAGCAAGAGAGGTGCAGAAAGAAGCAAGAAGGGTGCAAAAAGAGGAAGAGAGGTGCAGAAAGAGGCAAGAGAGGTACAGAAAGAGACAAAAGAAGTACTGAAAGAGGCAGGATAGGTGGAGAAAGAAGAGAGTGAGGTGCAGAAAGAGGAAAGTGAGGTGCAGAAAGAAGCAAGTGATGTGCAGAAAGAGGCAAGAGAGGGTCAAAGAGAGGCAAGTGAGGTGCTGAAACAAGCAAGAAAGGTACAGAAAGAGGAAGAAATGAACAAAAGAAGCAAGAGAAGTGTAGAAAGAAGCAAGAGAAGTGCAGAAAGAAGCGAGAGGTGCATCAAGTAGCAAGAGAGGTTACAGAAAGAAGCAAGAGAGGTGTAGAAATAAGAGAGTGAGCTTCAGAAATAGGGAATAGAGGTGTATAATGAGGCAAGAGAGGTGCAGAAAAAGGTAAGAGAGTTGCAGAAAGAGGTAAGGGAGGTACAGAAAGAAGCAAGAGAAGTGCAGAAAGAAGCAACAGAGATACAGAAATAAGCAAGAGAGGTGCAGAAAGAGGCAAGAGAAGTGCAGAAAGAAGCAAAAGACGTGCACAAAGAAGCAAGAGAGGTACAGCTAAAAGCAAGAGAAGTGCAGAAAGGAGCAAGAGAGGTCCAGAAAGAGGAAGAGAGAAGCAGAAGGAAGCAAGAGATGTACAGAAAGAGGCACAAGAAGTGCAGAAAAAAACAAGAGAGGTACAGAAAGAGGCAAGCGAAGTACAGAAAGAGGAAGAAAGGTGCAGAAAGAAGCAAGGGAACTGCAGAAAGAGACAAGAGAAGTGCAGAAAGAGGAAGAAAGGTACAGAAAGAGGCAAGAGAAGTGCAGAAGGAAGCAAGAGAGGTGCATCAAGAAGGAAGAGAAGTGATGAAATAGGCAAGAGAGGTGTAGTAGGAAGCAAGAGAGGTAGAGAAAAAGCAAGAGAGGTGCAGAAAGAAGCAAGAGAGGTGCATAAGGCAACAAGAGAGGTGTAGAAAGAGGAAGAGAGGTGCAGAAAGAGGCAAGAGACGTAGAGAAAGAGATCAGAGAAGTGCAGAAAGAGGCGGAGAGGTAGAGAAAGAAGAGAGTGAGGTGCACTAAGAGGATTCTGTGTCAGAGTTTCGTCCAGGTAAATCTAAAGTCCTAAGGACTGGGGTCCCATACTTATACTAAGGTAGGGGGTTGGACATACTCTGTGGCCCCACCTATGGGAGGGTCAGGGCAGAGGGGTGGTTACACCCCTTTCCCTTTGTCCAGTTTCATGCCAGAGCAGGGGCTGGAAGCCCCTGAGCCGGTTTGAACTGGGGTATGGTGCAGTGGAGAGGTGTGGTGCAGGTGGAGAGGTGTGGTGCAGCGGCCAGGGCAGCTGACTTCGGAGCACAGGGTTCACGGTTCGATCCCCGGCTCCGGCGGCAGCTCAGCTCAGCACCATGTGACTCTGGGCAATAGCTCACTTAATTTCCACGACGGCCCCCAGCGCCTTGAGACCCGTAAGGGTGAGTAGTTCGCGCTTTACAAATACGGATTTATGCACAGGGACACCAAATGTGCAAGAGAGGTGCAGAAAGAAGAGAATGAGGTGCAGAAAGAGGCAAGAGAGATGAAGAAAGAAACAAGAGAAGTGCAGAAAGAAGAAAGAACCCAATACACACTATCCTGTCTGGGGAGGTGGTTACACCTCCCTGGGACAGGAAACCTATTGTCCAGGCCTCCCCTGCCGGAGTTTCGGTCAGCAGCAGGAGGCCAGACTCGTGTCTGTGGCAGCGGCATCCATTTTGTGATGCCAGGGCTCTGGAAAGTCAGTACAGGGTATACCGGTGTGTACATGTCTCTCCCTCTAGAAGGGTGGAATGCTACCCCCGCCGCCAGAACTGGCGGGTGGGTAGTATTCCAAGATGTTTGACACCAAACACGACATGTTTCCATGCAGCCATCCCAAAGTTAGCATTTAACGCGAGGTTATAATGCGCTTAAGAGTATATGGTCGGGCTGCACTACAAACAGCATCAGAGAAGGGTCTC
The DNA here is from genome assembly GCA_963921515.1 of Calotriton arnoldi. NCBI lineage: Eukaryota > Metazoa > Chordata > Amphibia > Caudata > Salamandridae > Calotriton > Calotriton arnoldi. The sequence goes on from CAWUFW010025175.1 coordinate 12,411, forward strand.
CGAATGCTGCAGAGGGGCCCAGCTCGTGCAGGGGCACCCTCTCACATAGGAACCACGCACTCTGCCTTCAGGATTGATAAGGCCTGCCATAGGAGTGACTTATAGGTTTATATGTGTGTATGTATGTAGTGATATAGGTAGCCTATATCACAGTAAGGGGTGCATGCACCACCTTACCCAGGCTGCAGTAGCAGACTTGTGGTGTCATTTTGGATGGCCTTCCAGGGGTGGCACAATACATGCTGCAGCCCCTGGTAGGCCTCTGAGGTACCTATGCCCTGGTTACATAGTATACCATATACTAGGGACTTATAAGGGCACTCCAGATTCCAATCAGAGATGTGCCTAAGGCACATGGAAACCATTTTAAAGAGGAAGCAGCTAGGCTGGGGTTCGGATTAGCAGGGCCCCAGCCAGACTAAGGTCGAAAAACAGTGAAGCATCAGCAAAAAGTGGGGGTACCCATGTGAAGCAGATCCTACTCTCCTACACAACCCCCCAAACGTAGGGACATTAAACTAACCTTGCCCAGTTAAGTCTTCATGTTCTAAGTGGAAGTACCTAGAGAGTCCATCTGCATTGGCATGGTTACTCCCAGGTCTATGTTCCACTGTGAAGTCCATCCCCTGTAGGGAAATGGACCACCTAAGCAGTTTGGGGTTTTCACCCTTCATTTGTTTTAGCCATAAGAGGGGCTTATGGTCTGTTTGAACAAGGAAGTGAGTACCAAACAAGTATGGCCTCAACTTCTTCAGAGCCCAGACAACAGCAAAGGCCTCCTCTCAATGGCTGACCAACGTTTCTCTCTAGGGGTCAGCCTTCTGCTAATAAAAGCTACTGGCTGATCCTGACCTTCATCATTCAATTGTGACAGTACAGCCCCTACCCCCAATTCAGATGCATCTGTTTGGACAATGAACTTCTTGGAGTAATCAGGACTCTGTAGAATGGGAGCAGTGCACATGGCCTGCTTTAGGTCACCAAATGCCTTTGACAGCTAACTGTCCACTGAACCTTTTGGGCATTTTCTTGGAAGTTAAGTCATTCAGGGGTGTCACTATTAATCCATACCCCTTGACAAATCTCCTATAGTACCCAGTCAGGCCTAAGAAGGCTCTCACCTGAGTCTGGGTAGTTGGAGCAGTCCAGTCCATGATGGTCTGGATCTTGCTCTGCAGAGGTTGAACGTGGCCTCCACCCACAAGGTGGCCCAGGTACACAACCTGACTCTGCCCTATCTGGCACTTGGTGGCCTTGATAGTCAGGCCTGCTTTCTGCAGGGCCTGCAAAACATTTCTGAGGTGGACCGGGTGATCCTCCCAGGTGGAGCTAAAGACAGCAATATCATCTAGATATGCTGCACTATAGGCTTCCAGACCTGTAAGGACTGTATTCACCAACCTCTGAAAAGTGGCAGGTGCATTCTTCAGACCAAAGGGCATCACCACAAATTGATAATGCTCACTAGGGGTTGAGAATGCTGTCTTTGACTTTGCATCATCAGCTAGTCTGATCTGCCAGTAGCCAGCTGTCAGGTCAAATGTGCTTAGATACTTGGCTGAGGCCAAAGTGTCTATTAGCTCATCTGCCCTTGGTATTGGATGTGCATCAGTCCTAGTGACTGCATTGAGACCCCTGTAGTCCACACAAAACCTCATCTCTCTTTTCCCACCATTGGTGTGAGGTTTTGGCACAAGGACCACTGGACTAGCCCAAGGGCTATCTGAGGGTTCAATAACTCCCAAATCCAACATCTTCTGGACTTCTGTCCTGATACAGTCCCTGACATGGTCAGGTTGCCTATAAATCTTATTTTTAATAGGCATACTGTCCCCAGTGTCCACTTCATGAGTGCACCAGGTAGTCTGACTGGGTGTCAGTGAGAATATGTGTCTGAACTGATTGAGCACCTGTCTGCAATCAGTCTGCTGCTGGGTAGTGAGGCTGCCTGCCAAGGCTACACCGTCCACTGACCCATCATCAGGGTTCTGTGAGAGCAGGTCAGGGAGTGGATCACTCTCTTCCTCCTGTCCCTCATCAGTAGCCATGAGCAAGCCCATGTCTGCCCTGTCCACATATGGTTTTAACCTGTTGACATGGAGAACCCTGTGGGGACTCCTGGGTGTTCCTAGGTCCACCAAATAGGTAACCTCACCCTTCTGTTCAACAATGGTATGGGGTCCACTCCATTTGTCTTGGAGAGATGCTGGGGCCACTGGCTCCAACACCCACACCTTCTGTCCTGGCTGGTAAACAGTCAGTACAGCCTTTTGGTCATGCCAGGCTTTTTGAAGTTCCTGGCTAGCCTCAAGGTTTTTAGTTGCCTTTTTCATGTACTCAGCCATCCTGGAGCGGAGACCAAGTACATAGTCCACTATGTCTTGCTTTGGGGGCTTGAGAGGTAACTCCCATCCTTCCTTCACCAAGCACAATGGACCCCTGACAGGGTGACCAAACAAAAGTTCAAAAGGGCTGTAGCCAACCCCTTTTGAGGCACCTCCCTGTATGCAAATAAAAGGCAGGGCAAGAGTATGTCCCATCTTCGCCTAAGATTTTCTGGGAGCCCTTTAATCATGCCCTTCAAGGTTTTGTTGAATCTCTCAACTAAACCATTGCATTGTGGGGGATAGGGTGTGGTGAACTTGTAAGTCACTCCACACTCCTTCCACATTGCTTTTAAGTATCCAGACATAAAGTTAGCACCCCTGTCTGATACAACCTCCTTAGGAAGCCCACTCTTGAGAAAATTCCCAGGAGGGCTCTTGCCACCACAGGTGCTGTAGTGGTCCTAAGGGGAATAGCCTCTGGGTACCTGGTGGCATGATCCACTACCACCAGGATAATACTGTGCCCAGATGCTGTTTGGGGATACATGGGACCAACAATGTCAATCCCCACCCTTTCAAAGGGAACCCCTACCACAGGTAGTGGTATCAGGGGGGCCTTTGTAGTGCCACCTGCCTTGCCACTGGCCTGGCAGGTTACACAGGAGCGACAAAACTCCTTGGTGTCTTCAGACATGTGGGGCCAGTGAAAGTGAGGGACAATTCTGTCCCAAGTCTTGTTCTGGCCCAGGTGACCTGCTAAGGGAATGTCATGGGCTAGGGTCAATAGGAAGCCCCTGAACTTCAGAGGTATAACCAACCTCCTGGTGGCACCAGGCTTGGGGTCTCTACACTCTGAGTACAAGAGTCCATCATCCCAATACACAGTATGGGGACCACTAGCTTTCCCAGCAGCCTCAGCAGCAGCTTGCTGTCTGAGGGGTTCAAGAGAGGGGCAGCTCTGCTGCTCTTGGCTCAGATCTGCCCTGGAAGGGCCCCTGTCCCCAAGAACTCAACCTGGTCAGGTTCAAGCTCCTCTGGGACAGTTCCTTCCTCAGGACTGAGATCATCCCCCTCAAGAGACTGATCTTCCTTCTGAGCCAAGGGGGAAGGCACTGCCTTTACCCTACTACTCCTCTTCTTGGAGGGCACTTGGTCCATTATTCCAGAATCCAAGGCCTGTTCAGTGTTAGACATTTTGGCTTGTGACCTGGTCACAGCAAACACATCTGCAGGGATGCCCAGCATTTCTGCATGGGTCCTGAGCTCCACTTCTGCCCAAGCTGAAGTTTCTAAGTCATTGCCAAGCAAGCATTCAACGGGTAGGTCTGCACTTACCACAACCTTCTTAAGGCCAGTTACCCCTCCCCAGGAGAAGTTAACAACTGCCAGAGTATGGTCTGTTCTGACGTTGCTAGCATTGGTCACTTGGTACATTTCACCAAGTATAATCTGCCCAGGATTCACAAGGTCTTGTGTCACCATGGTGACACTTGCCCCTGTGTCCCTAAATGCCAAAGCCTCTTTTCCATTGATTAAGGGCTGTTGCCTGTACTTGCCCAGATTACTGGGACTGACAGAGGAGGTCATATCCATGCCTCCATCACAGACTAGGACAGCCTGAGTTTGTTCTCTAACTAGGTCAGAGCTCATCTCCTTACCCAGGGTCAACCCTACTAAACCCTTGGCTTGTGTAGTCCCACCACCAACTGTAACTGCACTAAGGGGAGCAGGTGCCTTAGGGGCATTGGTGGGGGCTGGAGTAGAGTCTTTGGACTTGGTGCAATCACTGGTCCAGTGGGTCTTTTGCTTACAGACCTTGCACCATGGTTTCCTTTGGCCTTTCCCTTTGTTAGACTGTGAATCCCCACCTGAAGAAGATTTTTGGGGGCCTTGTGAAGACTTTTGATCTTTACCCTTCTCCCCACCCTTATCAGAGGTTTTCGAATCTTGCTTCTTAGGGTCACCACCTTGGTTCTGTACCTTCTGCCTCACCCTGGTTCTGACCCATTTGTCTGCCTTCTTTCCCAATTCTTGGGGAGAGGTCAGATCAGAGTCCACCAGGTGCTGATGCAACAGCTGATTTTGACAGTTATTAAGAATCTGCTCCCTCATGATCAGATTGTACAATCCTGTGAAGTCTCATACCTTACTGCCCAATAACCAACCTTCCAGAGCCTTGGCAGAACAATCAACAAAGTCCACCCAGTCTTGAGTCTGTGCTTTTGGGTATCCCTGAACTTTAACCTGTATTGTTCAGTGGTTAGGCCAAACCCATCAATTAGAACACTCTTCAAGACTTTGTAATTATCAGCATCCTCCTCTCTAACAGTGAGGAGCTTGTCTCTACCTTTGTCTGCAAAGGAGAGCCACAAGATTGCTGCCCACTGCTCCTGAGGGACCCTCTGTACTTTACAGGCCCTCTCTAGAGCAGTTATCCATTTGTGGATGTCATCCCCACTCTGGTAGGGAGGATAATCTTGCTCAGGTTTCTATGGTCATAAGACCTTTCCCTATCTTTGGGGAAACTGCTGCCACCATGGGACTCTAGTCCCAACTTTTGTCTCTCTCTATAGAGATCTAGGGACTCCCTGTCTATAGCCAATTGCTGTTTTCTGAGTTCAAGCTGGGCTTGCTCATACTGAATCAGTCTCTTTCTCCTTTCATGAGAGGATTCCCTCCTATGAGAGGAGACAGAGGTCCCTATTGAGGTGTCAGAGTGGTTAGACTCCTGAGAAGGAGACCTAGACCTCCTGGGCATACTCAGAACTCTTCCTGGGGGGACAAAGGGAGGTCAGTCTGATCCTCCTCCTCCTCCTCCACAGGAGGAATTGGGTTCTCCAGGACAAGGTCATTTTCACCTTCCTGGCCAGTTTCAGAGGGGGGGGCCTGGGTTTCTTCACCCCTGGCCCCTTCCTCATCTTCTGCCCCACCCTCTCTGCCTACCCCTTCAGACCCTAGGGGCCTCCTGAGATCATCAGCTAGTAACACCTCCCTGAGGTGTTGGGTGCTGGCACTTTTGCCTGCCTTCAACTTCCTAGTATTGCATAATGCTCTCAATTCCAAGAATGGGAGTTTATCATACTTGGAGGGAAGAAGCCCACTGGCTTCTGGCAAGGACTCACTGGGTCCTGGCTTTGAAGACATTACTAGTGAGGTGTGGTGTATGCACTACCTACTCTAGTGTGGCCTACTACACTCTCTTGAGTTGTAGAAAGGGTGTGCTATCCCTTAACACACAACTCTAAGTTCAGTAGAACTTACTGTATTACTAAGCTTGATTTATATGTACCTTAGGTACCCTTAGTGGTTTTCAGTTGATCAATTCAATTGAGATTATCTGGTAAAACAATAGCAAGCTGGAATCCCACACGCTGCACACCAATGTGAGAAGTTGGCCTGGCATATGCTGTCCACTAATTATAGTGTTTAACAGAACAAAGGTCCCACACAAAAAGAATGTAAACTTAAAATTTCACAATTTCATGATAAAAATTGGAATAAACAAATGTTTAAATTACAAGATAGGTATTTAATGCTAGTGTAAATGAAACAAGACAATATTAACACGTGGGCAACCGTGACAAGGCAGAGTGAAATCGGCCGATTTCCTTGCCCCAGGCAAGTGACTTAAAATTGTGACTTTCCAATATACGTGAATATAAATAAACACAAGTCACAGTAGAGGTTACATCTCATACTCCACAACTAGTACAAATAGTAGTATAGAGTTAGGGATGTCTGTGTCGACGACGTTTCAATCCCGCAGAGAGTATTGGGATCTCATCAGGACTAATAGATAGAGCAGGTGCCTGAGAAGTTGCCTGGAGAAGTAAGAGGGAGGGGAGGGGGAAAGGGGGGAATGAGCAAACAATTAAAATCATGAAAGAGGAGATGTGAAAAAACGGAGGGGAATAGGGAGGAAGAAGGAGATACTAAAGAAATTATAACAATCAATAAATAGGAAAATAGCAGTGGAGTAAATACAAGGAAGTGTGAGAGTGAAAGAAGGAAGTGGAGATGTGTGAGGTGAGGTAATGTACATATTAACAGAATAAGAAAAATGAGTGAAGAAGAAGGAAAGGGCCACAAGATCAGGGGCTGTGGAACAGGGATAAAGAGTGTAAAGGGGAGAAAGTGAAGGAGGGTGAAAGTAAGGGAGGGATAAGAACAAGAAGGACTGACCAAGAGTGCGGCAAGTCAAAGAGCCGCGATGAGCAAAGCCAGAGCGAGTTGCTGGCCGAGAAGTCCGCCGGAAGCAAATACGGGACGTTGGGAAGGTTGCGAGATCTGAAGGAAAATAAGGGAAGAGTAAGGCAAGACACGTGCGAGCCGTATGTGTAACCCCGAGAAAACCAAGGGTGAGAGAATGAGAGGGCTTACCGTCGGGTGCACGGGTCTCCAACCTGGGAAGGTGCCTCCCGGCCGGGGGCTATGGTAGAGGATCGGCGTGCAGGTAGGCAGGTCAGGGAAGGAAAATTGTGCAATGCGACCTGACCTGCCTACCTGCACGCCGATCCTCTACCATAGCCCCCCGGCCGGGAGGCACCTTCCCAGGTTGGAGACCCATGCACCCGACGGTAAGCCCTCTCCTTCTCTCACCCTTGGTTTTTTCACCGTATTTGCTTCACTCTCACACTTCCTTGTATTTACTCCACTGCTATTTTCCTATTTATTGATTGTTATAATTTCTTTAGTATCTCCTTCTTCCTCCCTATTCCCTCCGTTTTTTCACATCTTCTCTTTCATGATTTTAATTGTTTGCTCCTTCCCCCTTTCCCCTCCCCTCCCTCTTACTTCTCCAGGCAACTTCTCAGGCACCTGCTCTATCTATTAGTCCTGATGAGATCCCGATACTCTCTGCTGGATTGAAACGTCATCGACACAGGCATCCCTAACTCTATACTACTATTTGTACTAGTTGTGGAGTATGAGATGTAACCTCTACTGTGACTTGTGTTTATTTATATTCACGTATATTGGAAAGTCACAGGGGCATATTATCAAGAACGGCGTTAAATTATCGCCGCTTAGCGGTAGGGAAACTGCCGCTAAAGCGGCGATAATGGGCTTGCTAATATGCTCTTGAGAATTCCAATAGAAGCCCAGGTTAGATGTGCAGGACATCTAACCTGGGCTTCTATTGAATAACATAACGCATATTAGCAAGCCCATTATCGCCGTTTTAGCGGCAGTTTCCTGCCGCTAAAACGGCGATAATTTTAACGAGGTTCTTGCTAATATGCCCCACAATTTTAAGTCACTTGCCTGGGGCAAGGAAATCGGCCGATTTCCCTCTGCCTTGTCACGGTTGCCCACGTGTTAATATTGTCTTGTTTCATTTACACTAGCATTAAATACCTATCTTGTAATTTAAACATTTGTTTATTCCAATTTTTATCATGAAATTGTGAAATTTTAAGTTTACATTCTTTTTGTGTGGGACCTTTGTTCTGTTAAACACAACGCCACCCTTGGTCCCCGCTGACTTCCAGGGTTCCTTGTTTTTTTGTTACACTAATTATAGTGGGCACCTTGCACCTGTCCAAACAACCCCTTATTGGAGATAGGTTAAAGACAACCTTTATTGAAAGCTATCCTAGTGGTAGCTATAGAGAGCAGCCTTCAGGCTAAGTCTTGAAGGAATGTAAAGCAGCTTGTTTTACCAGTCTATAATCTCTTGAGTGACCAAATGAAAGAGGACCACACCAGGTATATATTCAAAATATATGTATTTATTGCTAAACACACCCCTCTAGTCTCTTTCTGAGGCTAGAGTTCGAAGTACATAAATTATAAGTTAGTTATCTACAGTAATAGCACAAATACACGTTTGAGCCCTAGGGGCGTACCAAACCATATACCAATAAAGTGGTATAAGAACCACGACTGAGCTAGACACAAGGCCTAGAGCCTGTAAAAGTGCTTGGACCACAAGGAACCACCTAAGGTAGTGACACAGGGGACCCACGGGGGACGCGTGCAGTGTATGAACACAGCCGCGAATCGCAGTTAACTTCTATGGGGAAAGTCGCGATTTGAATTTAAAAGAAAAGGGACACTTAGAGGAGGACTTGGAGCAAACCCTTTGAGAACTAGGCTGTTCTAGTGTCAATACCCACGGGAGCACCGGAGTACTCGAGTTACCTCACCCAGGGGAGCCGGGTGCATAGGTGTCTTTCGGGGTCGGGTTTCGTCGTCGCTTTCAATGGCAATCTGCTGCCAAGTGCTACTGGCGGCCAAGTCGAAAGTGTTCGGGTGGATCCAAAGGTGGATCGAAGATCTGAAGAACCTGAAAGCAGAGGGGACAGAGTCTGGGTCACTAGCCAGTGACCAGGAAGGCGATGAGCAGATGCCCACCGATGTCGAGTGCTTCAGGTAGGTTGACTGTTGTCTTGACTCTTCAGCCACGAGGTCCAGGAGAAGTCGACGATGACCAGGAGCTGGATTCGAGCTGTCCCACAAAGTTTGTCGGTTGCAGGGGTGTCGGCGACCGGATTGGACCCAACAAGCCTTGGCAACGGCAAGTCTCGTGGAAGTGGAAGAAGGACGATGTTGCAGACCAGCAAGGTCTGGAGGACTCACCCCGCAAGGGTAAGTCAGGACACACCTGGAGCAACCAGGGAGCCCAAGCAGAAAAAGATTGGCCTTCGGGAGGGCCTACTAGCCAACGGACTAGCGACCGCGAAGGAGCCTCAAGTCGACACACGTGGAGCTGGCTCACAGGACACTCGTGGAGTGGAGGCCAGTGATCTTCGGTGCAGTTGGTGCTGGAGGCTGGGGCTACTCGGAGCCCAAAGCACGACTTCATGGAAGACCCAGAAGAGGATGCACTTGCAAATGTGATTGGTGTCCAGGGGTCACGGTTCCACGTTACCCACAACAGCTACGGGCCTCAGCTTTTCTGGGGACTCAGGGCAGCCTCGGCAAAGTCTGGAAATCTACCTCTGGTGATGCAAAGACTTCGGCGTCCAGCAGGAGCTTCAGCGATGCAGACCAGACAATTGCTTCTTTGGTGCCTGCCAAGCAGGGGAGTCACTCATTGACCCCAAGGGAGATTCTTCAGTCCTCTAATCTTAAAGTAGAGCATCGAAGGTCCAGGATTCTGTGTCAGAGTTTCGTCCAGGTAAATCTAAAGTCCTAAGGACTGGGGTCCCATACTTATACTAAGGTAGGGGGTTGGACATACTCTGTGGCCCCACCTATGGGAGGGTCAGGGCAGAGGGGTGGTTACACCCCTTTCCCTTTGTCCAGTTTCGCACCAGAGCAGGGGCTGTAAGCCCCTGAGCCGGTTTGAACTGGGTATGCACAGGGACACCAAATGTGCCCCCAGTGCAGGACTTCAAAGCACCAGAGAGTGCTCCCGCCCAGCCCCAATACACACTATCCTGTCTGGGGAGGTGGTTACACCTCCCTGGGACAGGAAACCTATTGTCCAGGCCTCCTGCCGGAGTTTCGGTCAGCAGCAGGAGGCCAGACTCGTGTCTGTGGCAGCGGCATCCATTTTGTGATGCCAGGGCTCTGGAAAGTCAGTACCGGGTATACCGGTGTGTACATGTCTCTCCCTCTAGAAGGGTGGAATGCTACTCCCGCCGCCAGAACTGGCGGGGGGGTAGTATTCCAAGATGTTTGACACCAAACACGCCATGTTTCCGTGCAGCCATCCCAAAGTTAGCATTTAACGCGAGGTTATAATGCGCTTAAGAGTATATGGTCGGGCTGCACTACAAACAGCATCAGAGAAGGGTCTCCGAACGCTGCAGAGGGGCCCAGCTCATGCAGGGGCACCCTCTCACATAGGAACCACGCACTCTGCCTTCAGGATTGATAAGGCCTGCCATAGGAGTGACTTATAGGTTTATATGTGTGTATGTATGTAGTGATATAGGTAGCTTATATCACAGTAAGGGGTGCATGCACCACCTTACCCAGGCTGCAGTAGCAGACCTGTGGTGTCATTTTGGATGGCCTTCCAGGGGTGGCACAATACATGCTGCAGCCCCTGGTAGGCCTCTGAGGTACCTATGCCCTGGGTACATTGTATACCATATACTAGGGACTTATAAGGGCACTCCAGATTCCAATCAGAGATGTGCCTAAGGCACATGGAAACCATTTTAAAGGGGAAGCAGCTAGGCTGGGGTTCAGATTAGCAGGGCCCCAGCCAGACTAAGGTCGAAAAACAGTGAAGCATCAGCAAAAAGTGGGGGTACCCATGTGAAGCAGATCCTACTCTCCTACACAAGAGAGGTGCATAAAAAGCAAGAGAGGTGCAGAAAGAGAGTGAGATGCAGAAGGGATCAAGTGAGGTGCAGAAAGAGGCAAGAGAGGTGCAGAAAGAGGCAAGAGAAGTGCAGAAAGAAGCAAGGGAACAGCAGAAAAAGGGAGAAAGATGCAGAAAGAGGAAGAAAGGTGCAGAAAGAGGAAGAAAGTTGCAGAAAGAAGCAAGAGAAGTGCAGAAAGAAGCAAGAGAAGTGCAGAAAGAAACAGGATATGTCCAAAAAGAAGCCAGAGAAGTGATGAAAGATGCAAAAGAGGGGCAGAAAGATGCAAGAGAGGTACAGAAAGAGGCAAAAGAAGTGCAGAAAGAGGCAAGAGAGTTGCAGAAAGAAGCAAGACTGGTGGTGAAAGAAGCATCAGAGGAGCAGAAAGAAGCAACAGAGATGCAGAAAGAAGCAACAGAGGTGCAGAAAGAAGCAAAAGAGGTGCAGACCGAGGCAAGAGAAGTACAGAAAGAGGGTAGAGAAGTGCAGAAAGAAGCAAGAGAGGTGCAGAAAGAAGAGAGTAAGGTGCAGAAAGAGGCAAGTGAGGTGCAGAAAGAAGCAAGAGAGGTGGATAAAGAAGCAAGAGAGGTGCAGAAAGAGGCAAGAGAAATGCCGAAATAGGCGAGAGAAGTGCAGAAAAAACCAAGAGAGGTGCAGAAAGAAGAAGAAAAGTGTAGAAAGAGGCAAGAGAGGTGCAGAAAGAAAGAAGCAAGAGAGGTGCAGCTAGTAGCAAGAGAGGTGCAGAAAGAAGCAAGAGAGATGCAGTAACAGGCAAGAGAAGTACAGAAAGAGGAAGAAAGGTACAGAAAGAAGCAAGAGAGGTGCAAAAAGAAACAAGTGAAGTGCAGAAAGAGGCAAAAGAAGTGCTGAAAGAGGCAAGAGAGGTGCAGAAAGAAGCAAGGGAACACCAGAAAAAAGGGAGAAAGATGCAGAACAAGCATTGGCAATGCCAATCGTTCTCGCCCTTGGGATCTTATATGTATTTAGCTATGCAGCATACTAGCATGGGTGCTCAAACATATACTGTTCTTTAACATGGAAGGAAAGTAAGCACCAAACTGCGTGACACGCCAGGTATGGGAACAGATGGTCACACCGGACGTGGGCGGCAGCGCTTAACTCAGTGAACCGTAAGTATGCCAGTATCCTGCCTCACCTCCGCTAATGTTAACGCCTAATAAAAGGCGACCAGGAAGTTGAAACAATGTATTTAGTTGAAGCCTAGGTGTCCCTGAACTTTTCCAACTTGGGTACTTGGATTATACCGAATAATTTAACATTGATTGCCGTATAATTTACTCAACTGTGCTGGATAATTTAGCCCTTCTCTACTGCATAATTGTCGTAGCGCCATATAAATAATCTAACCAGACCACTAAGGAAATTTCGTGCATTAGTTGTTCTCTCTGGAACGTTCCCACACCTTTATGCACACTCCATATGTAGGAGAGTAGGATCTGCCTCTTATGTTGCCCCCACTTTTTTTCTGATGTTTACACTGGTTTCTGGCTATAGTCAGGCTGGGTCCCTGCCAATCAGGGCCCCAGCCTCTCTGTTATCTCTAAATGACTTGGAGTGCACTCTAGGTGCACTAGTGATTGGATACTGTGGTACCTTATGAGTCCCTAGTATATGGTACCTTAGGTACCAAGGGCATAGGTACTTCACAGGCCTACCAGGGGCTGCAGCATGTATTATGCCACCCCTGGGAAGCAGACTAAATCTGACACCACAGGCCTGCTACTGCAGCCTGGGTGAGGTGGTGCTAGCACTCCTCACTGAGATATAGGTTCCCTATATCTCTCTAGCACACACATTTAAACCTATCAGTCACCCCTAAGGCAGGCCCTATCAATCCTGAGGGCAGGGTGCTTGGCTTCTATGTGAGGGGGTGCCTCTGCCTGAGCAGGGCCCCTCTGCAGCTCTCAGAGTCCATTCTCTGGTGCTGTTTGTGGATGCGGTTAAACCATATACTCTTAAGTGCATTATATCCTCGCGGTAAAATGCTAACTTTGGAATGGCTGTATCAAAACATGTCGTGTTTGGTGTCAAACATCTTGGAATAGTACCCCCCCCGCCAGTTCTGGCGGCGGGGGTAGCATTCCACCCTTCTAGAGGGATAGACATGTACCTACTGTGGAAATGCGGTAGAATCCTGAAGAGCCCTGGCATCACAAAATGGATGCCACCAGTCACAGACACTGGGCTGCCCTCCTGCTGATGACCGAAACTCGCAGTGGAGGAAGCCCAACAATAGGCATCCTGTCACAGGGAGGTGTAACCACCTCCCAGACAGGGTTTAGTGTATTGGGGGTGGGTGGGTGCACTCTTAGAGTGCTTTGAAGTCCTGCACTGGGGGAGCAGTAGGCTCCTCTGTGCATATGCCAGTTCAAACCGGCTCAGGGGCTACCTGCCCCTGCTCTGGTGCGAAACTGGACAAAGGGAAGTGGGTGTAGCCACCCACTCCCTGACCCTCCCATAGGTGGGGTCATAGAGCTAGTCCCTCCCTTCTTTACAGTATAAGATAGGGAACCCTTGAACTTGAAAGTTAGATATCCCTGGACGACGCTCTGAAGAAGAATCCTGGACCTTCGACGTTCCATTACCTCTGGAAGACTGAAGAATCTCCCTTGGAGTCAAGGAGTGACTCCCCTGCTTGGCAGGCACCAAAAACTGAATCGATGGTCACAAACTATGCCGCTCCCGCTGGAGCCCGAGGTTCTTACAGCCCAAGACATGGATTTCCTGACTTCTCCAAGGCCATCGTGAGTCCCCAGCGAAGCTAAGGCAAGTGGACCCCACGAGTGATGAGGAACTGCAACCCCTGGGTACTGTGCACTATTGTCAAGTGCAACCCCTTTACAACATTCTACGAACTTGTGATTTGGACCACGTGTGGTCCCAGCCTCCAGCAGTAATTCCTTCGAAGATCAGAGGCCTACCCCATCCCGAGTGACCATGGGCCCCTGTTGAGCGAATCCTCCCAAGGCATCTTTGCGATCCCTTGCCAGCTGGCTTGTGGGTCCCCAGAAGACTTTTCTAAAGAACCAAAGAGCTCCCCTGGTTGCTCCAGGCCTGCCCTGACTTACCCTCGCTGGGTGAGTTCCCCAGACCTTGCTGGTCTGCACCATTGACTTTTCTTCCGTTCCCTGAGACTTGCTGTTACCAAGGCTTGTTGGCTCCAATCGAGTCGCTGACACCTCAGTAAGCTGCAGACATTATGGTACACGCCGAATCCAGCTCCTGGTTGTCGTTGACGCCTCTTGGACCTCATGGCTGAAGAGTCATGGCACCCATGAATGACCTGAATCTTGCGACGACGGTGGGCATCCATCTTCCTTGCCCCGAGTCACTGCCAAGTGACTTTGAACACCGTCCCCTCTGCTTTCAGGTCTTCTATCTTCTGAATCCAGGCTTGGATTCCACCGGACACTTCTTCGGACTTCACAAGCAGCAAGTCTTCTTTGGCTCCCATTGAAAACGACACCGCGACCCGACACCAAAGGACACCTATGCACCCGGCTTCCCTGGGTGAGGTAACTCCAGCACTATGGTGCTCCTGTGGGTGTTGGCCCTAGAACTACTTACCCTGTAAGTGACTTGCTTGTAGGTTCTCCCGAAGTATCCTAAAACTCTTAATTTCCAACCGCGACTTGCCCCATTGAAGTCAACGGCGATCCGCGCCTGCGTATCCACACTGCACGCGTCCCCCGTGGGTCCTTTACTTACCTGCCTTGGGTGGTTTCGTGAGGCCCCAGCTCTTCTAAAGGCCCTAGGCCTTGTCCCTTTGCAAGTCGTTGTTTCTAAGTCTCTTTCTTAGTACATGGTCTGGTACGCCCCTAGGGCCACAGCCATATCTGTGCTTAATTTATTGTGAAACGTTGATTTGTGCATATGTTCCTGACTTCTAATCTCATAAAGAGATTAGTAGAGAGTTGTTTAGTAATAAATACATATATATTTGATATATACCTGTGTGGTGTCTTTTCATTTGGTGATTCAAGAGATTGTGTGGTAAAACAAGCTGCTTTACATTCCTTCAAGACTTAGCCTGAAGGCTGCTCTCCACAGCTACCACTAGGATAGCTTTCTTTAAAGGTAGTCTTAAACCTATCTACCATAAGAGTCAAATTGTACTGGTGCAAGGTGTCCACTTTAATTAGTGAACAGCATATACCAGGCCAACTTCTCACACCATATGATTGATGTTTGTTATTAGTTAGAGGCGGGGCTGCAGGCGTGTGCTGCTCAGTTCTAAAACTTGGATCGCTGCCAAGCAGTTTATCAGGGTACAATCTGTCTCTGCAGAGCTCAATCAGATACTCTGTTCCCAAGCCAGGCTCCTGCTCGCTTTCACGTTTGCGCGCAGGCTCCTTTTGAGAGCAGCCTGACTCCGTCTATTGATTTGACCTTCCATTTTATGTGTTAGGTCCATTTTTTCCTTTTTGCAAGGTTTGATGTTTATCTTTTGAAAATTTACGTTGGTGGAAGCAAGATTTCAAAGTTACCGAGCGATCGAATGTAGGCTCTGTGTTTGCTGTGCAAGAGAAGTCCCCTGTGAAAGAGAGATCTGTAATGTAGGAGCTGTTTGCTGTGCAAGAGGAGTCCCCTGTGGTGGAGATCTGTACTGTAGTGGCTGTGTTTGCTGTGCAAGAGGAGTCCGCTGTGGTGGAGATCTGTACTGTAGTGGCTGTGTTTGCTGTGCAAGAGGAGTCCCCTGTGGTGGAGATCTGAAATGTAGGCGCTGTGTTTGCTGTGCAAGAGGAGTCCCCTGTGAAAGAGAGATCTGTAATGTAGGAGCTGTTTGCTGTGCAAGAGGAGTCCCCTGTGGTGGAGATCTGTACTGTAGTGGCTGTGTTTGCTGTGCAAGAGGTGTCTCCTGTGGTGGAGATCTGAAATGTAGGTGCTGTGTTTGCTGTACAAAAGTAGTCCCCTGTGGCAGAGATCTGTAATGTAGGTGCTGTGTAAGAGGAGTCCCCTGTGGTGGAGATTTGGAATAGAGGCGCTGTGCAATAGGAGTCCCCTGTGGTGGAGATTTGGAATGGAGGCGCTGTGCAAGAGGAGTCCCCTGTGAAAGAGAGATCTGTAATGTAGGAGCTGTTTGCTGTGCTGTAGGGGAGATCTGTACACGTGTGATTGCAGCTCCCCTTCCTTGTAGTTTGCATGCCTGTTGGGTCATGGCTGGGTCTGAGAGGCCATGCTGTTAAAGACCACGCTGTTCAGAGGCCACCACACTAATCCACATCCAGGCTTTCTCAAGGGGAGAATAATACAAAAAAAGGGGTCCCTGGGTCCGGCGACAACGTGGAAGTCCAAACGTAGATCTAACAGGATCAAAGTGACATGGCAAGGGATATCCCTTTTAAAGGACAGTTCCCCTCACACACCAAAGGTGTCATGCTTCATCATAGGGGTACCTCCTTGCATGAGGAACCTGGTCCTCATGCGGGCTACAACCCCCTTGCTTCAAGGGAGGTGCTCAGGGATGTTTTAGTTTTTGTTTTGAGGAGAGGGTACACTAGGACTCTATGAGGGCTATGTGTGGTTGGAGAAAGTGCAGTGCTATAGTACAGGTGAGTTAAAACTGGCTACAGGGTTAGCTCTGTGACAACTTTAATGACGCTACCCTGCGTCAGGATTAAAAAGTAGAGAGATACTTGTGAACACAGGGGTCGGAATTCAAGACCACTGTGTACTTACAAGACCAACATGTTTCAGCCTATCTGACCTAATTCAGTGTCGTGGCTTTCTTCAGGGTCGGAATTGTAGCTACTGCGAAAACAAGGTGTGTGATACATACAACATAAACTATACAAATAGTGATAGTGCAATACTGAACCAGAAAGTGTTCTTTGTTCAGTATGTTCAGCGTGTGCTCTGTAGTGGAAACAAAAATCAACCATGACATGCATATGTATATATTTCTAAAGACACACAAGAGCATGCTGTCACTTTGTCAAAAGAAAAAACATAGGAACCTCCATTAGTTACTTTTTAGACAGTCATAAAAAATGCACACCAAACACTGTTATGATGCAACTATACATGCGTAACTCACCACTTGGGGTGTCTGACGTATACTGCATCTGTCCCGGCTACTTAGCCTTATGGTACCAGAGCCACGACCTGTAGAAGACTGTACGTGACATTTAAAAACGAAATGCAGAGAGAGGGCTGAAAAGGTAATAAAGACAGGAGAGGGAGAGAGGCTGAGACTACAGATGATGATAGAAGCATGTACTTAACATACTGTACTTAGTAATTGAACCTGACCATGTGATCAGGGGCGTGAGTTTGTTCTAGTTAGTACAGAGAAGGCGACATGCCGTCCGAGCAACCGGAGGATACACGAGACAGTGGTAGTTATTTATAAAGATTAAGCACCTATCTGGAGAGTAGGGGCTTTGGAGAGTGACAACAAAGTGTGACACTCAAGCTTGTATCAGACAGGGGGGCGGGATGGGTCGCTTGTGAAAGTATAGCGATGGTTGTTTGTAAAGTATGGGAACCATAAGGAAATGGCAGCGTGTGGAAGAATGGCACCTGATTGGTGCATTCATGCTAGTATAAAGCTGGGGGCCGGGGTGGCTAGCTCTGAATGGAACTCTCATCAAAATCCGAGTCCAAAGACATTAATAGCTACAACTCTTGCAAATGCGAGACCTATTTCATTTCAAATGCACTTGGCACTCGTGCTATAATAAACAGAAAGCGTTAGGAGACAGTGTGTCCTGCCTGCAACAGCAAGCAGGAGAAAGCAATAAATAAGACACAGCAGTACTAAGGAGGGACTACTCAGCCTACTGACCAATGAACAGCCACAGTTTACAATGGACAATGACAAGCCAATTAAAAATATAGGCGGAGAGTGGGCAGAGCTTTGAGTCTCTACCTCAATACAGCATGCCTCACAGAGCAGCGCATGTGCTGCCCAGGCTCGACCTAAAAATGCTCTGTTCACTGCAGTAAACTGAGGACCCTACCAAGGACCTACTACTCAATACCATGTTCACTAGGATTGAGGGCCCTACCCAGGACCTCTCGGGATGCACACCTACTCCAATCAGTTGCTGATTAAGACTTTCGTGGCCTAACTCACTCACCTTTCCATGCATTGCATAGCAGTCCTGGGTTGGGAAAATGAGGGATGATCCCCCCAGGTGAACATCACATTCCATCCGAAATAGGGTGGGGTGACCATCACTAATAACTGGCAACCCGGTGGTTGATGGG
This sequence comes from Calotriton arnoldi, assembly GCA_963921515.1. Taxonomy (NCBI): domain Eukaryota; kingdom Metazoa; phylum Chordata; class Amphibia; order Caudata; family Salamandridae; genus Calotriton; species Calotriton arnoldi. The sequence goes on from CAWUFW010025175.1 coordinate 30,232, forward strand.
CTACCAGGTCAAGGCAATCCAGCTGAGGTTCTTCTTGTGTACACCCAGTATTTCCCCTTGCTCAAAATAGGAAAAGGGAACCACCACTGTAGTCGGATCTGGACCAAGTATGCTAGATCTAGATGTCCCACGAGTCCCTTTATCTGGATAAAAACATTGGAAGAAGCACTCACAAAACCCACTTTAAAGTAGCAATGGCTTTTTTAGGGTGCTGTGAAGACATTGGGTAAGTTCGTTTAGTATCAACACTTACATATGCACTGCCATTTCAGAAATAGCTTAACTGTCCCCTGCAGCGAGCACTGTGGTGCATATGCAACTTTACACAGAGGTTTCCGAACGAATACTATTGGTCAAAGTTTTAGAGTGACAGAATACCAGAATATGTGAACTGTTTGACTTACCTTAAGCTTGGCTGCGATGAACAACGCAGAGATCCCAATAAGCTAAAGCATGTTTTTGTGGATATCAATTTGTGTGGCCATGAACCAGTCAAAGAAATGTTGAGCTAGGTAGAATGTGTCCCTGTGAAGAGTGTAAACTTCACACACCTAAATTTGAAAACAATATATATTAACTTATAATATATTTACATTTTCACAGGCAATACAAAACAACTTGCCCAAAATAGTGTGCCAACCACACAATCTTTAAATTGACTTTGAACCTTTTATTACCTTCCTGCTTACACTTCTGTTACCAATTATTCAATATTGTAAATCCAACTTCTGGCTTTTGATGCCACCAAATCCCTCTTCTTGGTCTGATCCATTCTAGATTTTTTCTACTCTTAATTAGTCTACTTACTGCTAGATTTGCTCATTTTGAATTGATATTTAACGATGCCATGCACGTTGGGTTTTAAAATATTCTACTCCTCTCCATTCAGTATGGCTGCCCATCCATTCCAGGTTGGATTTTGAAAGCGTGGTCTTCAGAGGCTCAGGTATCCCTACCCTGGCGCCCATTTTCTAGAATGCCATGTCAGCTCCACTCTTTCTCTAACATTACCTTATCACACAACTGGCCAAACCAGTTTTTAAATACTTTTGAGTATTACTTCTAGAGTATCAATTAAGAAAGTTCCTCCAAGCACCCCTCCTCTTACTGGTCTTTTAAATTGACACTGTTTTTGTGCCACCAGATATCTCTGTAGAGCACATGGTTTTATGTGCTAGTGAGATGTATAAAGTATACAAGAACCCCTTTTACAATCGGGATGAAAAACAGGCCTGCTAGTACTGTATAATGAAGCCCAAAAGCAAACCTCAAAGAGCCAGTCCAGTAGTATCGCTCTCATGTTTGGTTTCAGCTACAAAAGTAAAAAGTGCGTAAAACTTGATGCCCTTTTTTCGACCCCATTGCCCTACAACAGCAAAACTATATTAATCTTTCAGAGAGCGCAGAGTGCACATTACTCATCAGCATTCAATTCAGGCTTCACCTGGAAAGACACAGGTAATGATGTGATAAAACAGTTTTTGCAACAACAACAACAACAAAAAATACTGCTATCAAGTCCCATATTTCCAAATCTTACATAACAGTGATCCAGAGGCTAAAAACCGAATGTCTCTGGAGGTGATATAGAAAATGTCTACTTTGACACCAGTGGCTTTTTAGGGAGCTGCAAAGTGTTATAGGTATACAATTATTTGTTGTTTTGTCTGCCAAATAATGCTCAATCCTACCTAGTAAATTGTGGTGTTTTCAGGACTTGGTGAATCTTAGCTTTGTATTTAATTGTGGCGAATAGCCTGCACTAATGTGAATGGAGCAAGCCGTTAAGCAGGAAGGCCAGTCTGATCCATACACGCCTGCAACCCCATTACAAATGTGGCTATAATTTGAGTATTCGTCTAGTTGTGACATCAGTAGTCGCCTGTGATAAAATCACACACCTCCTGTACTATAGGAAATTCAGGGCATACAATTCCTAATCCATGCCCCTAGTTACTTTGTGTGCATTCGAGGGCAAGAAGTTTTCATGGCTATTAACACCAAAGGTCAATGGGATGATGTGCTTCCCAGTACCAATACTGGGGGAGGGACGGGTGCATTAAAGAGTGGAAGCACAACGGAGGGCGTCATCGGGAGAGGTTGCAGGTATACGATTGATGGGTCCCTTGGAACCCAATCCCGCCATTTCCCATGCCTGCCTTTTGGTATGCAGAAAGCGGGTGGGACACTTCACTCCAAGGAAGGGGCACAAACGTGACCTTTTGTTTGACAAAGGAAGAGGGGAGGTACTTGGGGGGGGGCGGTTGGCATTAGCAGTGCCGCCAGTTGCTGATGTGTATGTAGTCCCCTTTTCAAGCCAGGGCAGTGATGGGTTGTTGTCCTTATGAAATAATACATAGGTGGTTGGTGTATTCATATCCTACTATGAATCTTCCTAGAATTTGGAGGACAGCGGCGAATCCCAGGTAAAATTGCACAAATAAGACAGTATATAAAAATAGACAAACGTTGATTAGCTGTTGACTGCTCACCCCCAAGTTTATCCCATCTATAAAAGTGAAGCTGAAATAACATGAATAAACCAATTAGAACTTGCCTGAGGCTGGGCAGCGGGGAAGGCGTTAAGAAGAAGTTTTTAAACCGGTACTGTGTGAAGCTGGACAGATCACTTGTAATGCCTCTGACACATGGAGGGATGCCGCGACTGCCCCCATCCGAGCTGCAGTCCATTCTCTGCCCGGATATAGTTTTGTTCGCAAACTACTTGAGGGCCACACTCGTGAAGAACAAGTCGCTTGGAGATGCAAACAATTTGTAAGCCACGGAATACGCGATAGGAACCCGGAGAAGGCGCACACGTCAAGATCAGCAGAAGCTTAGAAAGGGAAGCAGCTGTTCTGCACACGCACTGGAGGTCTACTCTTCTTACGCCAGGACAGGGGGTCGACTAGGGCACTTGGCAGGTCAGGCTGCCATAAGGGTAGTGTGTACAGCAAATGAATATATTAGTGTAGTCGAAAGCGTCCTGACACACACACTCATGTCAACTCTGCACCAGCATCAGGCATCTGAGCACTCTCCCATGGCACATACCTGGATCTTGTACTGTTGCTTTTTAAACTTGTGGTGGTTGTCGTATTTTACATTCCAATCCTGAAAGGGGATGACAGAATGTCAAATCTTGTCTAGCACATGCATTAAGGGCTAATTCCCAACGCCCTTACCTCTGTTTTCCGCTAATTGGGATGCAGCACAGACAGAACAGTCTCTCCGTCCGTCTCCAGCTTAGGGTTTCTAGCTTGCAAGCGATCACTGCATAGTACAAACAAGTAAGCTCACATTTGTCTGGACATCCTGCTTGGTGCCTTTCAGGTCTCCTGAAAAAGAACGCGAGCGGATTGCACACCAGAATTATGACTACTAGGCTAAAAGACAAACCATCAAAAAGGAAAAGCACCCCCACACTGGATAGGTGCGCAATTGTGACAAAAAACACCTTTCGAGCGGTTACTAAAAACTGCGCATCGCAAAGAATGAATGGTGTAATGCAGCCATATGCGATGCGGTTTCAAGCAGAAGTCTCCCTTGTTTAAAACATGCATGTGTGGTTATGAATGAGTAGTCAGTGCAGATGGCAGCTGCTGCCATTGCAGCCCTTGTCTCTCGAGTTGCGAACACACAAGTCTCCCCTGCATGAAGAAGAACACCTGAACACAAGAACTGCCCTTTATAATGTATCCTGCATCCCGGGGGGACACCCTGGCTTTCTGATGTTTGAATTTAAGAGGGAAGAATGCGTTCTGCGCCAAATCGTTACTGGCAGTAAAGACGCCTCCCGCACCGGAATCCCCGCATCCGGCTCAAGGTTTCCTTAATTTATCCTCTCTCCAACCGAGGGCAGGTGGGTGGGGGGGACACAACAAACACCACAGCCTCTCCCTAACCTCAGGGGTGCGCCCTTCTCCAGCTAACAGCACGGACTACAGACACATATGAATATTCTTAAAAACAGAGTGCGCCGGGGGTAAGACATACGAAAACACCTTCCATACACCATGATGGGGGCTCTATACTTCTCGTCCATGTGAATGCTGGGTGGACACTTGATCGCCAGGTCAGTCTTCCAATGGACGTGCCGAACTTTATACACCTGCCCGAACCGATCTTTTCCCAGTTGGAGAAGTCGGCACAGTCGAAGGTCTTGAGCAGCCCCATCTCCCAGGAGGAAGCGCCATGGCCCCTGCTCTAGTGCCCGGCCACTGGGCTGCCTCCCCTGCCAGATGCCTGCCTGCTCGCTGCGCATCTGTTGTCTTCCCTGCAGCCCTGCCCTTCCCAGGTGACTAGAGTGTGTTCATTAACCAGTCGCTTTCCCCGCAACACTGCTCATGCATTGAGCTAGAAGCAGTTTCAAAACTTGTGCTGCACAAAGCTAAACAAAGAAAAAAGGATACCTCTTCTGGTCTCAGGCGTGTTCGCGTGCAGCACAGAGCAAAGTCTCCTGTTTGAACAGAGCCCCTGAACTGGGCCGTATGGCCTTAGCCGAGGTAGACAAGGGACAGGCGGCACGGCTCCACTCACTGAGCCCCGCCCCCCACAGAGGCACTCGTTCCTCTGCAGCTTCCTGCTCCGGCCTCGGGATGGCAAGCAAAGCAGAACATGTGCTGTCTCTGCCAAGACAGCAGCGGAACCAGATCAGAGCCCTTGCGCTCCAGGGGAGGGGTGGGCAAGAAGTCAGGGACAAGAAAATAGTCTGTGCAGTAAAGGGGCTGATAGCCATGGAAGGACACAAATGACAACATGGCTGTCATGGGGAGGGACTAGGAAGCTCAAAACGAATCAGAATGCACCATTTAGGATGTAAGCCAATCCAAAAGATGGGCGGAGCTTAAACAAAGCTTCCCTGCTATAGTATATACTGTATGTCTCAACGAGACAGCGCAAGCGCTGCCTAGGCAAGACCTAAAAAGGAAGAAAGTGCAGAAAGAGGAAGAAAGGCACAGAAAGAAGCAAGAGTAGTGCAGAAAGAAGCAAGAGAGGTGCAGAAAGAAGCAAGAGAGGTACAGAAATAGAAAGAAAGGTGTCAAAGGAGGAAGAAAGGTGCAGAAAGAGGAAGAAAGGTGCAGAAAGAAGCAAGAGAAGTACAGAAAGAAGCAAGAGAGGTGCATAAAGAAGCAAGAGAGGTGCAGAAAGAAGAGTGAGATGCAGAAGGGATCAAGTGAGGTGCAGAAAGAGGCAAGAGAGGTGAAGAAGGAAGCAAGAGAAGTGCAGAAAGAGGAAGACTGGTGCAGAAAGAAGGAAGAGAGGAGCAGAAAGAGGGAGAGAAGTCCAGAATGAGGAATAAAGTTGCAGAAAGAAGCAAGAGAAGTATAGAAAGAAGCAAGAGAAGTAAAGAAAGAAGCAAGAGAAGTGCAGAAAGAGGAAGAAAGTTGCAGAAAGAAGCCAGAGAAGTGCAGAAAGAAGCAAGAGAAGTGCAGAAAGAAGCAAGATAGGTGCAAAAAGAAGCAAGAGAAGTGATGCAAGAGGCATTTGAGGGGCAGAAAAAAACAAGAGAGGTGCAGAAGGAGGCAAAAGAAGTGCAGAAAGAGGCAAGAGAGGTGCAAAAAGAGGCAAGAGAAGTGTAGAAAGAAGCAAGAGAACAGCAGAAAAAGGGAGAAAGATGCAGAAAGAGCAATAAAGGTGCAGAAAGAGAAAGAAAGGCACAGAAAGAAGCAAGAGAAGTGCAGAAAGAAGCAAGAGAGGTGCAGAAAGAAGCAAGATAAGTGCAGAAAGAACTAAGAGAAGTAATGAAAGAGGCAAAACAGGGGCAGAAAGAAGCAAGAGCGGTGCAGAAAGAGGCAAAAGAAGTGCAGAAAGAGGCAAGAGAGGTGCAGAAAGAGGCAAGAGAAGTGCAGAAAGAAGCAAGGGAACAGTAGAAAAAGGGAGAAAGATGCAGAAAGAAGAAGAAAGGTACAGAAAGAGGAAGAAAGGCACAGAAAGAAGCAAGAGTAGTACAGAAAGAAGCAGGAGTAGTGCAGAAAGAAGCAAGAGAGGTGCAGAAAGAAGCAAGAGAGGTACAGAAATAGAAAGAAAGGTGTCGAAGGAAGAAGAAAGGTGCGGAAAGAGGAAGAAAGGTGCAGAAAGAAGCAAGAGAAGTGCAGAAAGAAGCAAGAGAGGTGCAGAAAGAAGCAAGATAGGTGCAGAAAGAGAGTGAGATGCAGAAAGGATCAAGTCAGGTACAGAAAGAAGCAAGAGAAGTATGGAAAGAAGCAAGAGAGGTGCAAAAGAAGCAAGAGAAGTTCAGAAAGAGGAAGAAAGTTGCAGAAAGAAGCCAAAGTAGTGCAGAAAGAGGCAAGAGAAGTGCAGAAAGAAGCAAGATAGGTGCAAAAAGAAGCAAGAAAAGTGATACAAGAGTCAAAAGAGGGGCAGAAAGAAGCAAGAGAGGTGCAGAATGAGGCAAAAGAAGTGCAGAAAGAGGCAAGAGAGGTGCAGAAAGAGGCAAGAGAAGTGCAAAAAGAAGCAAGAGAACAGCAGAAAAAGGGAGAAAGATGCAGAAAGAGGAATAAAGGTGCAGAAAGAGGAATAAAGGTGCAGAAAGAAGCAAGAGAATTGCAGAAAGAAGGAAGAGAGGTGCAGAAAGAAGCAAGAGAGGTACAGAAATAGAAAGAAAGGTGTCGAAAGAGGGAGAAAGGTGCAGAAAGAGGAAGAAGGGTGCAGAAAGAAGCAAGAGAAGTGCAGAAAGAAGCAAGAGAGGTGCATAAAGAAGCAAGAGAGGTGCAGAAAGAAGAGAGTGAGATGCAGAAAGAATCAAGTGAGGTGCAGAAAGAGGCAAGAGAGGTGAGGAAGGAAGCAAGAGAAGTGCAGAAAGAGGAAGACTGGTGCAAAAGAAGGAAGAGAGGTGCAGAAAGAGGCGAGAGAAATGCAGAAAGAGGCGAGAGAGGTGCAGAAAGACACAAGAGAGGTGCAGAAAGAAGAAGAAAAGTGTAGAAAGAGGTAAGATAGGTGCAGAAAGAGGGGAGAGAAGTGCAGAAAGAAGCAAGAGAGGTACAGAAAGAGGAAGAAATGTGCAGAAAGAGGCAAGAGAGGTGCAGGAAGAGTCAAGAGAAGTTCAGAAAGAGGCAAGAGAAGTCCAGAAAAAGGCAAAAGAAGTGCAGAAAGAAGCAAGAGAGGTCCAGAAAGAGGAAAGAGAAGTGCAGAAAGAAGCAAGAGAGGTGCAGAAGAAACAATAGTGGTGCAAAAAGAGGAAGAAAGGTGCAGAAAGAGGCAAGAGACGTGCAGAAGGAGGAAGAAAGGTGCAAAAAGAAGCAAGAGAAGCGCAGGAAGAGGCAAGAAAAGTGCAGAAAGAGGAAGAAAGGTGCAGAATGAAGCAAGTGAAATGCAGAAAGAGGAAAGAGAAGTGCAGAAAGGAGAATAAATGTGCAGAAAGAAGAAGAACTGCAGAAAGAAGCAAGAGAGGTGCAGAAAGAAGGAAGAGAAGTGATGAAAGAGGCAAGAGAGGTGCAGAAAGAAGCAAGAGAGGTGGAGAAAGAAGCATCAGAGGAGCAGAAAGAAGCAACAGAGATGCAGAAAGAAGCAACAGAGGTGCAGAAAGAAGCAAAAGAGGTGCAGGCTGAGGCAAGAGAAGTACAGAAAGAGGGTAGAGAAGTGCAGAAAGAAGCAAGAGAGGTGCAGAAAGAAGAGAGTGAGGTGCACAAATAGGCAAGGGAGGTGCAGAAAGAAGCAAGAGAGGTGGATAAAGAAGCAAGAGAGGTACAGAAAGAGGCAAGAGAAATGCAGAAAGAGGTGAGAGAAGTGCAGAAAAAGCAAGAGAGGTGCAGTAGGAAGAGAGAGTGAGGTGCAGAAAGAGACAAGAGAGGTGTAGAAAGAGACAAGAGAGGTGCAGAAAAAGGTAAGAGAGGTACAGAAAGAGGTAAGGGAGGTGCCAAAAAAGCAAAGGAAGTAGAGAAAGAAGCACTAGAGATAAAGAAAGAAGCAAGAGAGGTGCAGTAAGAAGCAAAAGAGGTGCATAAACAGGCAAGAGAGGTGCAGAAAGCGGTAAGAGAGGGGCAGAAAGAGGTAAGGGAGGTGCCAAAAGAAGCAAGAGAGGTGCAGAAAGAAGCAAGAGAGGTACAGAAAGAGGCAAGAGAGGTGGAGAAAGAAGCAAGAGAGCTGCAAAAAGAAGCAAGAGCGGTGCAGAAAGAAGCAAGAAAGGTGCAGAAAGAGGACGAGAGGTGCAGAAAGAGGCAAGAGAGGTACAGAAAGAGACAAGAGAAGGGCAGAAAGAGTTAGGAGAGGTGGAGAAAGAAGAGCGTTAGGTGCAGAAAGAGGAAAGTGAGGTGCAGAAAGAAGCAAGAGTGGTACAGAAAGAAGCAAGAGTGGTACAGAAAGAAGTAAGCGAGGTGTAGAAAGAGGAAGCGAGAAGCAGAAAGAAGCAAGAGATGTGCAGAAAGAGGCAAGAGAAGTGCAGAAAGAAGCAAGAGAGGTGCAGAAAGAAACAAGAGAGGTACATATAGAAGCAAGAAAAGTGCAGAAAGGAGCAATAGAGGTGCAGAAAAACGAAGAAGGAAGCAGAAGGAAGCAATAGATGTGCAAAAAGAGGCACAAGATGTGCAGAAAGAAGCAAGAGAGGTGTAAAAAGAGGCAAGAGAAGTGCAGAAAGAGGAAGACAGGTGCAGACTCCTCCCAATCCGGCTTCAGAAAAAACCACTGTCCGGAAACCGCCCTCCTCACCGCAACAGACGACATCTGTACCCTACTTGGCAAAGGAGAAACAGTAGCCCTCATCCTCCTCGACCTCTCAGCGGTGTTCGACACAGTCTCTCACTGCACCCTAATACGCAGACTCCACCACACAGGGATCCAAGACAAGGCCCTCGACTGGATCTGCTCCTTCCTCTCTGGCAGAACGCAGTGGGTCAGACTCCCCCCTTACGTCTCGGACCCTACACCAACCACCTGCGGAGTCCCCCAGGGGTCCTCCCTCAGCCCTACGCTCTTCAACGTCTACATGGCTCCGCTCACCCCATCGTCAACCTACAGACTCAACATTGTGTCATACGCAGACGACACCCAACTCATCCTCTCCCTATCCAACAAACCCAATACCGCCAGACACAACTTTTGAGAAGGTTTGGAAGCCATCACCAAATGGATGAAAAACAGCTGCCTACAACTAAACACCATCAAAACAGAAGTACTCCTCATGGGACCAAACCCCAATGCCTGGAACGACACCTGGTGGCCCACCGTCCTTGGAAGCCTGCCCACCCCCACGGACCACGCACGCAACCTGGGAATCATCCTGAACTCCGAGCTCAAAATGGACCACCAGATCAACTCCGTCTCGTCCTCCTGCTACCACACCCTCCGCCTCCTACGTAGGACCTTCAAATGGATCCCCCTTGAACACTGAAAGACCGTCACTCACGCCCTGGTCACCAGCAGACTCGACTACGGCAACGCAATCTACGCCGAAATAAACAAAAACCTCACCCGCAAGCTACAGAACATCCAGAATGCTGCCGCAAGACTGGTCCTCGACCTGCCAAGACACTGCCACATCTCCCAGCACCTGCGCACACTCCACTGGCTCCCCATCGAAGCTGGAGTCACCTTCAAGATGCTCACCCACACTCACAAGGCCCTCCACGACACCGGACCAGCATATCTGAACAGCTGACTCAAATTCCACGCACCCCAGAGGACCCTACGATCAGCCCGGCTCTCCTACGCAGTGGTCCCCCTCACCAGAAAGACCAGATTGGGAGGCCGCTCCTTCTCCTTCCTCGCGGCCAGAGCCTGGAATGCCCTTCCGCTCCACCTCAGACAGACAACATCGCTCCCCATCTTTCCAAGAAACCTCAAAACCTGGCTCTTTGACAGACCCCACCTTGATGGACTGGAACCTGCTAACCCCCCACAGCACCTTGAGACCCTTACGGGTGAGTAGTCACGCTTAACAAATGCCTGATTGATTGAAGCAATGGAAGTGCAGAAAGAGACAAGAGAAGTGCTGAAAGAGGCAAGAGAAGTGCATAAAGTGGAAGAAAGGTGCAGAAAGAAGCAAGAGAAATGCAGAAAGAGGCAACAGAAGTGCAGGAAGAGGAAGAAAGGTACAGAAAGAAGCAAGAGAAGTGCAGGAAGTAGCAAGAGAGGTGCATAAAGAAGAAAGAGAAGTGATAAAATAGGCAAGAGAGGTGCAGAAAGAAGCAAGAGAGGTGGAGAAAGAAGAAAGAGAGCTTCAGAAAAAAGCAAGAGGTGCAGAAAGAGGAAGAGAGAAGCAGAAAGAATCAAGTGATGTGGTGAAAGAGGCAAGAGAAGTGCAGAAAGAAGCAAGAGAGGAACAGAAAGAAGGAAGAGAAGTGATGAAATAGGCAAGAGAGGTGCAGAAAGCAGCACGAGAGGTGGAGAAAGAAGAAAGAGAAGTGCAGAAAGAGGCAAGAGAGGAGCAGAAAGAAGCAAGAGAGGTACAGAAAGAAGCAAACAATGTGCAGAAAGACGCAAGAGAAGTGCAGAAAGGAGCAAGAGAAGTGCAGAAAGGAGCAATAGAAATACAGAGAGAAGCAAGAAGTGCAGAAAGGAGCAAGAGAGGTGCAGATAGAGGAAGACAGAAGCAAGTGATGTGGAGAAAGAGGTAAGAGAAGTGTAGAAAGAAGCAAGAGAGGTGCAGAAAGAAGCAAGAGAGGTACAGAAAGAAGCAAGTGCAGAAAGAGACAAGAGAAGTGCAAAAAGAGGTAAGAGAGGTGAAGCAAGAGAGGTGCGGAAAGAAGCAAGAGAGGTGCAGAAAGAAGAGAGTGAGGTGCATAAAGAGGCAAGAGAGTTGTAGAAAGAGGCAAGAGATGTGCAGAAAAAGGTAAGAGAGGGGCAGAAAGAGGTAAGGGAGGTGCCAAAAGAAGCAAAGGAAGTGCAGAAAGAAGCAATAGAGATACAGAAAGAAGAAAGGGAGGTGCCGAAAGAAGCAAGAGAGGTGCAGAAAGAGGTAAGAGAAGTACAGAAAGACAGGAGAGGTGCAGAAAGAAGAAAGAGAGGTGCAGAAAGAAGCGAGCGAGGTACAGAAAGAAGCAAGTGAAGTGCAGAAAGAGGCAAGAGAAGTGTAGAAAGAGGCAAGAGAAGTGCAGAAAGAGGTAAGAGAAGTGCACAAAGAAGCAAGAGAGGTACACAAAGAAGCAAGGGAGATGTGCAGAAAGAGGCAATAGAGGTGCTTTAAGAAGCAAGAGAGGTGCAGAAAGAAGCGAGCGAGGTAACGAAAGAAGCAAGTGAAGTGCAGAAAGAGGCAAGAGAAGTGTAGAAAGAGGCAAGAGAAGTGCAGAAAGAGGTAAGAGAAGTGCAGAAAGAAGCAAGAGAGGTACACAAAGAAGCAAGGGAGGTGCAGAAAGAAGCAAGAGATGTGCAGAAAGAGGCAATAGAGGTGCTTAAAGAAGCAAGAGAGGTGTAGAAAGAGGCAAGAGAGGTGCAGAAAGAGGCAAGAGAGGTGCAGAAAGAAGCAAGAGAGGTGCAGAAAGAGGTAAGAGAAGAACAGAAAGACAGGAGAGGTGCAGAAAGAAGCAAGAGAGGCACAGAAAGAAGCAAGAGAGGTACAGAAAGAAGCAAGTGAAGTGCAGAAAGAGGCAAGAGTAGTATAGAAAGAGGCAAGAGAAGTGCAGAAAGAGGCAAGAGAAGTGCACAAAGAAGCAAGAGAGGTACACAAAGAAGCAAGGGAGGTGCAGAAAGAAGCACGAGATGTACAGAAAGAAGAAGAAAGGTGGAGAAAGAGGCAAGAGAAGTACAGAAAAAGGAAGGAAGGTGCAGAAAGAAGCTAGAGAAGTGCAGAAATAGGCAAGAGAAGTGCAGAAAGAGTCAAGAGGAGTGCAGAAAGATGAAGAAAGGTGCAGAAAGAAGCAAGAGAAATGCAGAAAGAGGCAAGAGAAGTACAGAAAGAGAAAGAAATGTACAGAAAAAAGCAAGAGAAGTGCAGAAAGAAGCAAGAGAGGTGCATAAAGAAGGAAGAGAAGTGATGAAATAGGAAAGAGAGGTGCAGAAAGAAGCAAGAGAGGTGCAGAAAGAGGAAGGGAGGTGCAGAAAGATGTGAGAGAGGTACAGAAAGAGACAAGAGAAGTGCAGAAAGAGTTAGGAGAGGTGGAGAAGGAAGAGCGTGAGGTGCAGAAAGAGGAAAGTGAGGCACAGAAAGAAGCCAGAGAGGTACAGAAAGAAGTAAGAGAGGCTGAGAAAGAGGAAGAGAGAAGCAGAAAGAAGTAAGAGAGGTACAGAAAGAAGCAAGAGATGTGCAGAAAGAGGCAAGAGAAGTACAGAAAGAAGCAAGAGAGGTGCAGAAAGAAACAAGAGAGGTACATATAGAAGCAAGAGATGTGCAGAAAGGAGCAAGAGAGGTGCAGAAAGAGGAAGAAAGAAGCAGAAGGAAGCAAGAGAAGTGCAAAAAGAGGCACAAGAAGTGCAGAAAGAAGCAAGAGAGGTGCAGATAGAGGAACAAAGAAGCAGAAAGAAGTAATAAATGTGCAGAAAGAGGCGAGAGAAGTGCAGAAAGAGGCGCAAGAAGTGCAGAAAGAAGCAAGAGAGGTGCATAAAGAGGAAGAAATGTGCAGAAAGAAGCAAGAGAGGTGCAGAAAGAAGAGAGTGGGGTGCAAAAAGAGGCAAGAGAGGTGAAGAAAGAAACAAGAGAGGTACAGAAAGTGGCAAGAGCTGTGCAGAAAGAGGAAAGAGAAGTGATAACAGAAGCAAGATAGGTGCAGAAAGATGCAAGAGAAGTACAAAAAGAGGCAAGAGAGGTGAAGCAAGAGAAGTGCAGAAAGAGGAATAATGGTGTAGGAACAAGAAAGAGAAGTCCAGAAAGAGGAAATAGATGTGCAGAAAGAAGCAAGAGAGGTCCAAAAAGACGGAAGAGAAGTGCAGAAAGAAGCAAGAGAAGTGCAGAAAGAGGCAAGAGAAGTGCAGAAAGAGGAAGAAATTTGTGGAAAGAGGGAAGAGAAGTGCAGAAAGAGGAAGAAAGTTGCAGAAAGATGCAAGGGAAGTGCAGAAAGAAGCAAGAGAAGTGCAGAAAGAAGCAAGATAGGTGCAGAAAGAAGCAAGAGAAGTGATGAAACAGGCAAAAGAGGGGCAGAAAGAGGCAAGTGAGGTGCGGAAAGAGGCAAGAGAGGTGCAGAAAGAGGCAAGAGAAGTGCAGAAAGAAGCAAGGGAACAGCAGAAAAAGGGAGAAAAATGCAGAAAGAGGAAGAAGGGTGCAGAAAGAGGAAGAAAGGCACAGAAAGAAGCAAGAGTAGTGCAGAAAGAAGCAAGAGAGGTGCAGAAAGAAGCAAGAGAGGTACAGAAATAGAAAGAAAGAAAGGTGTCTAAGGAGGAAGAAAGGTACAGAAAGAGGAAGAAAGGTGCAGAAAGAAGCAAGAGAAGTGCAGAAAGAAGCAAGAGAGGTGCATAAAGAAGCAATAAGGGTGCAGAATGAGAGTGAGATGCAGAAGGGATCAAGTGAGGTACAGAAAGAGGCAAGAGAGGTGAAGAAGGAAGCAAGAGAAGTACAGAAAGAGGAAGACTGGTGCAGAAAGAAGGAAGAGAGGAGCAGAAAGAGGGAGAGAAGTCCAGAAAGAGGAAGAAAGGTGCAGAAAGAAGCAAGAGAAGTATAGAAAGAAGCAAGAGAGGTGCAGAAAGAAGCAAGAGAAGTGCATAAAGAGGAAGAAAGTTGCAGAAAGAAGCCAGAGAAGTGCAGAAAGAAGCAAGAGAAGTGCAGAAAGAAGCAAGATAGGTGCAAAAAGAAGCAAGAGAAGTGATGCAAGAGGCAAAAGAGGGGCAGAAAGAAGCAAGAGAGGTGCAGAAAGAGCAAAAGAAGTGCAGAAAGAGGCAAGAGAGGTGCAGAAAGAGGCAAGAGAAGTACAGAAAGAAGCAAGAGAACAGCAGAAAAAGGGAGAAAGATGCAGAAAGAGGAATAAAGGTGCAGAAAGAGGAAGAAATGTGCAGAAAGAAGCAAGAGAAGTGCAGAAAGAAGCAAGTGAGGTGCAGAAAGAAGCAAGATAGGTGCAGAAAGAAGCAAGAGAAGAGATGAAAGAGGCAAAAGAGGGGCAGAGAGAAGCAAGAGAGGTGCAGAAAGAGGCAAAAGAAGTGCAGAAAGAGGAAGAAAGAAGCAGAAGGAAGCAAAAGAAGTGCAAAAAGAGGCACGAGAAGTGCAGAAAGAAGCAAGAGAGGTGCAGAAAGAGGAACAAAGAAGCAGAAAGAAGAAAGAGATGTGCAGAAAGAGGCAAGAAAAATGCAGAAAGAGGAATAAAGGTGCAGAATGAAGGAAGTGTAATGCAGAAAGAGGAAAGAGAAGTGCAGAAAGAGGAATACATGTGCAGAAAGAAGAAGAAGAACTGCAGAAAGAAGCAAGAGAGGTGCAGAAAGAAGGAAGAGAAGTGATGAAAGAGGCAAGAGAGGTGCAAAAAGAAGCACAAGAGGTGGAGAAAGAAGCATCAGAGGAGCAGAAAGAAGCAACAGAGATGCAGAAAGAAGCAACAGAGGTGCAGAAAGAAGCAAAAGAGGTGCAGACCGAGGCAAGAGAAGTACAGAAAGAGGGTAGAGAAGTGCAGAAAGAAGCAAGAGAGGTGCAGAAAGAAGAGAGTGAGGTGCAGAAAGAGGCAAGTGAGGTGCAGAAAGAAGCAAGAGAGGTGGATAAAGAAGAAAGAGAGGTGCTGAAAGAGGCGAGAGAAATGCAGAAAGAGGCGAGAGAAGTGCAGAAAAAAGCAAGAGAGGTGCAGAAAGAAGAGAGAGTGAGTTGCAGAAAGAGGCAAGAGAGGTGTAGAAAGAGGCAAGAGAGGTGCAGAAAAAGGTAAGAGAGGTGCAGAAAGAGGTAAGGGAGGTGCCAAAAGAAGCAAAGGAAGAGATAAAGAAGCAATAGAGATAAAGAAAGAAGCAAGAGAGGTGCAGAAAGAAGCAAAAGAGGTGCATAAACAGGCAAGAGAGGTGCAGAAAGCGGTAAGAGAGGGACAGAAAGAAGCAAGAAAGGTGCAGAAAGAAGCAAGAGAGGTGCAGAAAGAGGCAAGAGAGGTGGAGAAAGAAGCAAGAGAGCTGCAAAAAGAAGCAAGAGTGGTGCAGAAAGAAGCAAGAAAGGTGCAGAAAGAGGACGAGAGGTGCAGAAAGAGGCAAGAGAGGTACAGAAAGAGACAAGAGAAGGGCAGAAAGAGTTAGGAGAGGTGGAGAAAGAAGAGCGTTAGGTGCAGAAAGAAGCAAGAGTGGTACAGAAAGAAGCAAGAGTGGTACAGAAAGAAGTAAGCGAGGTGTAGAAAGAGGCAAGAGAAGTGCAGAAAGAAGCAAGAGAGGTGCAGAAAGAAACAAGAGAGGTACATATAGAGGCACGAGAAGTGCAGAAAGAAGCAAGAGAGGTGCAGAAAGAGGCAAGGGAAGTGCAGAAAGAAGCAAGAGAGGTGCAGAAAGAAACAAGAGAGGTACATATTGTGAGAAGTTGGCCTGGCATATGCTGTCCACTAATTATAGTGGGCACCTTGCACCAGTCCAAACAACCCCTTATTGGAGATAGGTTAAAGATAACCTTTATTGAAAGCTATCCTAGTGGTAGCTATGGAGAGCAACCTTCAGGCTAAGTCTTGAAGGAATGTAAAGCAGCTTGTTTTACCAGTCTATAATCTCTTGAATGACCAAATGAAAGAGGACCACACCAGGTATATATTCAAAATATATGTATTTATTACTAAACACACCCCTCTAGTCTCTTTATGAGGCTAGAGTTCGAAATACATACGTTACGAGTTAGTTATCTACAGTAATAGCACAAATACACGTTTGAGCCCCAGGGGCGTACCAAACCATATACCAATAAAGTGGTATAAGAACCACGACTGAGCTAGACACAAGGCCTAGAGCCTGTAGAAGTGCTTGGACCACAAGGAACCACCCAAAGCAGTGACACAGGGGACCCACGGGGGATGCGTGCAGTGTATGAACACAGCCGTGAACCACCGTTAACTTCTATGGGGAAAGTCGCGATTAGAATTTAAAAGAAAAGGGACACTTAGAGGAGGACTTGGAGCAAACCCTTTGAGAACTAGGCTGTTCTAGTGTCACTACCCATGGGAGCACCGGAGTACTCGAGTTACCTCACCCAGGGGAGCCGGGTGCATAGGTGTCTTTCGGGGTTGGGTTTCGTCGTCGCTTTCTATGGCGATCTGCTGCAAAGTGCTGCTGGCGACCAAGTCGAAAGTGTTCGGGTGGATCCAAAGGTGGATCGAAGATCTGAAGAACCTGAAAGCAGAGGGGACAGAGTCTGGGTCACTAGCCAGTGACCAGGAAGGCGATGAGCAGATGCCCACCGATGTCGAGTGCTTCAGGTAGGTTGATGGTTGTATTGACTCTTCAGCCACGAGGTCCAGGAGGCGTCGACGACAACCAGGAGCTGGATTCGAGCTGTCCCACGACGTCTGTCGATTGCAGGGGTGTCGGCGACCGGATTGGACCCAACAAGCCTTGGCAACGGCAAGTCTTGTGGAAAGGAAAGAAGGACGATGTTGCAGACCAGCAAGGTCTGGGGGACTCACCCAGCGATATTAAGTCAGGGCACGCCTGGAGCAACCAAGGAGCCCAAGCAGAAAAAGATTGGCCTTCGTGAGGACCTACTAGCCAACGGACTAGCGACCGAGAAGGAGCCTCGAGATAATTCACGTGGAGCTGGCTCACAGGACACTCGTGGAGTGGAGGCCAGTGATCTTCGGTGCAGTTGGTGCTGGAGGCTGGGGCTACTCGGAGCCCAAAGCATGACTTCATGGGAGACCCAGAAGAGGATGCACTTGCAAATGTGATCGGTGTCCAGGGGTCACGGTTCCACATTACCCACAAAAGCTACGGGCCTCAGATTTGCTGGGGCCTCAGGGCAGCTTCGGGAAAGTCTGGAAATCCACCTCTGGTGATGCAAAGACTTCGGCGTCCGATGGGAGCTTCAGCGATGCAGACCAGACAATTGCTTCTTTGGTGCCTGCCAAGCAGGGAGTCACTCCTTGACCCCAAGGAGATTCTTCAGTCCTCTAATCTTAAAGTAGAGCGTCGAAGGTCCAGGATTCTGTGTCAGAGTTTCGTCCAGGTAAATCTAAAGTCCTAAGGACTGGGTTCCCTACTTATACTAAGGTAGGGGTTGGACATACTCTGTGGCCCCACCTATGGGAGGGCCAGGGCAGAGGGGTGGTTACACCCCTTTCCCTTTGTCCAGTTTCGCGCCAGAGCAGGGGCTGGAAGCCCCTGAGCCGGTTTGAACTGGGGTATGCACAGGGACACCAAATGTGCCCCCAGTGCAGGACTTCAAAGCACCAGAGAGTGCTCCCGCCCAGCCCCAATACACACTATCCTGTCTGGGGAGGTGGTCACACCTCCCTGGGACAGGAAACTTATTGTCCAGGCCTCCCCTGCCGGAGTTTCGGTCAGCAGCAGGAGGCCAGACTCGTGTCTGTGGCAGCAACATCCATTTTGTGATGCCAGGGCTCTGGAAAGTCAGTACCGGGCATACCGGTGTGTACATGTCTTTCCCTCTAGAAGGGTGGAATGCTACCCCCGCTGCCAGAACTGGCGGGGGGGGTAGTATTCCAAGATGTTTGACACCAAACACGACATGTTTCCGTGCAGCCATCCCAAAGTTAGCATTTAACGCGAGGTTATAATGCGCTTAAGAGTATATGGTCAGGCTGCACTACAAACAGCATCAGAGAAGGGTCTCCGACCGCTGCTGAGGGGCCCTGCTCATGCAGGGGCACCCTCTCACATAGGAACCACGCACTCTGCCTTCAGGATTGATAAGGCCTGCCATAGGAGTGACTTATAGGTTTATATGTGTGTATGTATATAGTGATATAGGTAGCCTATATCACGGTAAGGGGTGCATGCACCACCTTACCCAGGCTGCAGTAGCAGACCTGTGGTGTCAGTTTGGATGGCCTTCCAGGGGTGGCACAATACATGCTGCAGCCCCTGGTAGGCCTCTGAGGTACCTATGCCCTGGGTACATAGTATACCATATACTAGGGACTTATAAGGGCACTCCAGATTCCAATCAGAGATGTGCCTAAGGCACATGGAAACCATTTTAAAGAGGAAGCAGCTAGGCTGGGGTTCTGATTAGCAGGGCCCCAGCCAGACTAAGGTCGAAAAACAGTGAAGCATCAGCAAAAAGTGGGGATACCCATGTGAAGCAGATCCTACTCTCCTACACAACCCCCAAACGTAGGGACATTAAACTAACCTTGCCCAGTTAAGTCTTCATGTTCTAAGTGGAAGTACCTAGAGAGTCCATCTGCATTGGCATGGTTACTCCCAGGTCTATGTTCCACTGTGAAGTCCATCCCCTGTAGGGAAATGGACCACCTAAGCAGTTTGGGGTTTTCACCCTTCATTTGTTTTAGCCATAAGAGGGACTTATGGTCTGTTTGAACAAGGAAGTGAGTACCAAACAAGTATGGCCTCAACTTCTTCAGAGCCCAGACCACAGCAAAGGCCTCCCTCTCAATGGCTGACCAACGTTTCTCTCTAGGGGTCAGCCTTCTGCTAATGAAAGCTGCTGGCTGATCCTGACCTTCATCAAAATTACAGACTGCCATTCGCAAAACCATAGACACTCCAACACCAATAACTACATACCCACTCACTGATTCTTAGGTCTACACACACACATCCACTCACTCACCTGTACAGTCACTCATACTTATGGTCACTCAGTACAGGACTATCATATGCACTCTTACTCCTATATAGACACTCAAACACCGCCACTCATCCATAGAGGTA
>CAWUFW010025176.1:0-48884 GCA_963921515.1 Calotriton arnoldi
CCTCTGTCGGTCTATGACGGGCTAAGACGGGCCCGGTCTTGGCCCGGGCGCGCACCGCGGGACCGCCGTGATGATTTTCAAGCCCCTCCAGGGGCTGGGGGTAAAGTGCACGGTGCAATTGGGCCAAGGGCTAGCAGCAAAGGTCCGGTTCCAGATGAGACAGTCTCCCGCGCTGCGGGACCACCGCGATGATTTTCAAGCCCCTCCAGGGGCTGGAGGTAAAGTGCACGGTGCAATTGGGCCAAGGGCTAGCAGCAAAGGTCCGGTTCCAGATGAGACGGTCTCCCGCGCTGCGGGACCGCCGCGATGATTTTCAAGCCCCTCCAGGGGCTGGGGGTAAAGTGCCCAGTGCAATTGGGCCAAGGGCTATCAGCAAAGGTCCGGTTCCAGATGAGCCTCACCACCCAATACCCCCACCCATCACTAAACCCTTAAAACGCCCACCACCCAATACCTCTACCCTCCTATAAACCCTAAAAACACCCATACCCCTATACCCCATACCCACCCCTAATGCCTAAGAGTGTCCTTACCACCCTATACTCCTCCCCCATGACCCTAAAAATACCCTTACCACCCTATACCCCACCCACCCCTTAAACCTAAAAATACTCTTACAACTCTATACCCCTAACCACCCTTAAACCCTAAAATGCCCTTATACCCCTAGCCACCCCTAAACCCTTACAACAATATTCTTACCACCCTATACCCCTACATACCCCTAAATACACATTACCCTATACTCATACCCACCCCAGAACCCTAAAAACACCCTTACTACCCAATACCCCTACGCAACCCTCCTAAAATCACCCTAACCACCCGATACCATCACCCACCCCTATACCCTAAAAAATACCCTTCCCACACAATAAGTTGGGCCCTAACATAATTTGTGAAAATGTCCCACTTTTATCACAGTGCAGTTTTGGAACATCAAATTAAATCGCATTTCTATATCAACTGTGACAACTTCTTGTCTCTAGTTCTCTTAATTTAGTACACTTTTTCACCTCCAATTCATTAGCTTCCCTACATCCATAACTTCCAACTTTCTATTTAATAGGAACTCTATGATAAAAATAAGTAAGGTGGCCAATATTGGGTGAATCATCCTATAAGATGATGTGACTGACATAGCTCACTCAACTCGGGCACTTCTACAAAGCACAAAAATTGGATATTTAACACATCGCTTTAAAAAAATCTAAGCATTTAGGAGTCATCTCACTGCATTCACAGATGAGTTATTAGAAATGAACAAGAGTTGAGGTTCTCAGGGCCAAACAAATGCTTGGAAATATTAGCTAACTTCATGAAAAGAAGAAAATATCAAGGTTGCATCTATTTTAGATAAACAGATCAGAAAGACAAGGAAATTCTAGAAGTTTTCTCTAATTATTGCAAGGCGCAATATACCAGCGAGCAGGAAGTCCAAAGAGACATCAACAATTACTTCAAAACAATGCCTTACATTCATCTCAACATTACGTTGAAGGGGAACCTGAGGCCCTGTAGATTAAGAAGTGAGAAATGCAGAGAATGCCATAAAAATAAGCAAGGCGCCTGGGCCTGATAATCTCCCCATAGTGTTTTACTAGATGATTTCCGAAAACCCTGATTATGAGGTTGCTTGTATTATTCTTAAATGTCACACTATCAGATGAGTCACAGGGCTGAGACCATTAGTACCCTAATTATTGCCCTATTTATTGCCCTTAACCAATGTCTGTAAGAACATCTTAGATACAATTATTGCCACCAATTAGAAAGCCTAATACACTAAATTAAAAATGTAAATCAGACAGGTTTTGACAACAGAAGGCTCGTGCCAGCAATATTTCTTCATTGGCTAAAAACATGGCGAGGCATAGTGTTCTGTGGCATTGGATATGGAAAAGGCCTTTGATAGGCTTGAATGTATATCCACAAGAGCTCCAAGAGATAGGTTGTATGGTCTTCCCCTAAAACTCACAACTATGTTTCTATGTCTGTACGGTGGTCTCTTGGTTTATATTACAGGCATAAATCATCTGCAATATTATACTCAATATGTACATATAATCCTCCTTTGTTATTGATGTGCTGACACTCTGCCAGCCCTCAAGAAGACACCAGGCAAGCAACATTCCAAGAAAGCCAGCAGGTTCACTCCCACCCTCCATGAGTCCAGACGCACCTGCAGACGTTCCTGGTTTTCGCATTACCCGCCGGCCGGTTGCAGTGTGCAGTGCGCGAGGAGAAGGACGCCGTCTCGCCGCAGCACCGCCTCCCGTGACCCCTGTAGCCCCTGTAGTTTTCCGCAAATCCGCCACTGTTTCCCGCACTGCCTCCCGCAGTTTCCTGCTGAATCCCGCTGAGTAACTGCGAGCAGGGGGAGTGAAGGCAGAGCGGATTGCATACCGGGGGCTGCAGATTGTGAACAGCGGACGGAGCCACCCCCTGCAAGGAGGTCCACACAGGCATCATAGTAGGCAGCCCGAGGGAGGGCAAGGGCAAAACTGGAGACAGGAAGAGCGGGCGCGAGAGCGCGGCTACCATTAGTGGTGGCCGCAGAGTGTAGAGCCCAGGTGCGACTGCGGAGGCGGCTCAACTAGGTTGGGTGCGGTTGCGGCGCCCAGTGTGCCCTGCTCTCGTGCCCCCTCCTGTCATCACCCCAGCCTCTGTCCGGGTCCAGGTCCAGGTCCGGGTCCAACCTGGTTGGATAAAGGCGAAGGGCTTTCAACTTTACTGAGCCGAGTGTGGGCAGTCTTGGTAGTCCAAGAGTACCGTCCTCTTCAACAGAGTAACATGGAGGCGCCGGTGGCATTTCTTTGATCGTGTTGACCTCGCTGATCTAGCTGGAAGGCCAGTGGAAATCCTGTTTCAACCGGTGCAGAGAGTGCAGTGGGTGCTGCTGCGAACGGGCACCAGCAGTGACTAAGGCGGTTAACTAAGGAGGTTCCCTGAAGTTCTTTGAAGTGCCGGTATTGTTTTTGCTTTCTAACATTTAATACTTGTTACAGTGGCTACATCTGTTATACTTGTTACACTTGCTACCCCCAAACCGCCACGACCATTCACAAACTGCCACAGATTGTAGTGTGCTCTACATTACTTAAATTTTCCTTTGCCCCTCCAATATTGTTAGAGGTTGGAG
Source organism: Calotriton arnoldi (assembly GCA_963921515.1). Lineage (NCBI taxonomy): Eukaryota > Metazoa > Chordata > Amphibia > Caudata > Salamandridae > Calotriton > Calotriton arnoldi. The sequence continues at coordinate 3,143 of CAWUFW010025176.1, forward strand.
GTGAAAGAGTCATTAATTCCCAGACTGGTGCTGGTGCACCGTTTCCTTATAAAGTGTGTATTATGAGGTCGGGAAAGGAGCGGCCACCCTTCTTTCTCATTAAGAGGAAGAAAAAAACACAACAATCAACAATTTCAGACAAATTCCAACTAATTCAAACCAGTGATATCCAGCCCCGTAAATTATCCAAGGTTCATATATTTGGGAAACCGGGAAAGTCACCGACAAAATTTGATTTTTTGAAAGATCCAACTGGTGCCATGTTAACGTTACTAACCAATTCACGTGGACTCCAAACTCCAATTAAGCCAATGGGTGGAATAAGTACAACAATCCCCAAGCAAGGAATAAGAGAACCCTGCCAACTTGAGCTGGAGGAGCAAATTGAGCTAAGGTCAAATTCAAACGAGGATCTAGGCAACCAATGGGGTCAAATAATGGATCTAGAGATGTTAACTATTCCTTTAATTGCACATCAGCAGCAAGAAGTTTCAAATAGCACGAGTCAAATGATGGGAGATACTCAACAATTATTAACAACTGGACTGCCAATGCCAATTGAAGTGCAAGTAAATATAAGGAAAGCTAATGTTGTAGGGGACCTAACCAATTTGGTTGAAACAAATCAACGCCATCAAGAATCTCCAAAAAATGGGTTTGACCGATTTACAACTACAACGGATGACAATATCCTACCTAATTACCAGGAATCGGACTTTAGTCTGACTTCAATAGATATTGTCCAAAAGTGGACCAGGAGAGTTCCAAACAAAATAAAGAGTCTCAAAATAATATAGATGAATATAATAGTAAACAAGAAACCTTGCAGCGTTGGAGTACCCCCTACCAAAAAGATACTATGAATAGTAGGCTACAATTTACTGAGCAACTCGATGAGGAGCACGAACAGCAAGGCGATGCAAAAGAAATCTATAAAGATCAGTCGTCCATAAATGGCCAACACCAAAATGGGAACTCAGGAGTAATCTGGGATCTATTTTTTTAAAACTCACAACTAACTTTGGAAGCTTTAACATATCAGTCTAATAAAATGGAGGTACAAATAGATCTGTTAAGTGCCATGGCATCCTCTGTAGCAGGAATCGATCATAAAATTTCAACATTAAACAATCTAATAATAAGGGCACAAGCCCAACCAATATCCACGTATATAGATTGTAATTGTGCCCCACTAGTTAATAAATTAGCTACCATTCCTGAGGTTTTAAAAACAATAATTGAAGACGTGAAAGGAAATTTAGTTAAGGTTGGAAATCAAGCCAGCCTGAGTGATTGCTCTCCTAATGATATGATGAAAAGTAATGATAAAATTGTAATTAAAGAAAAAACAACGGACAAAACGAATGATCATACAGAGAAAAGTTTAAGTTCACCAAAGTCAACATCGTTAGACGTAGCCCCGGAAACTCATTTATCCAAAAGACAGAGGAAAAAACAAAGGAAAGCAAGAAATAAAGTCTAAAAAATAACGAAAAATGTAACTGTCTCGGAAGCAATGAGATCAAATAGAGGAAACATCAATGAGCAACCATTATTTCAGGAAGAAGATGTCAAAGAAATGTTACCAGCAAAATCCCTCTATCCTTTATTCAATAAAAAGTCATTGAAAGTACATACAGTAGTAACAAATAAAAACATAAACAAGTCAATAGATAACATAAATAAAAACATCAACGAGTCAATAGATAACACAAAACAGGTAGTAAAGGAAAAAAATCAGCTTTCAGAGATGCCGCAAGTGGAGGAAAGTAAAAATAAGGTGAAAAGTAATCCATCACAATTGAAAACGAAAAGGTCGAAAAATGAGAGCATCATAGTCGCCCAAGAGAGTAGAGATTCGTTAATAAATTGGATGGTCAATAAAACACCAAAGGAACAGGGAATCGAGGAAAAATATTTATCTAAACAACAACAAATTGGGCCTCAGGTCTCAGGTAATCACAGTGGGAAGCCAATTGAGCACGATCAAGAAAAAGATAAAAATTGTTTACAACAAATTAAATTAAAAAATCCTGATCAAAAAGGCGAAGCAATACAGGTAATATTTACACCCGAATATAGATCTAGGGGTAATAATGGTATCCTGAATCGAGGAAACATTCTAAGGCTGTGTAAAGCAGTACCTTCGTTGGAGAGAATTAGAAGTACTGACATTGATTCAATTGAATTTTTGGTAAATAATAATAAGCAAGAATCAACACTGGTAACCTGGACAACAACTTTTGCTGCTAGTCTTATTATACAAGAACACAACCTTTTTATGGAATGGGGAATAAAAATAACAACCCCACAACAACCCTCTTATCCTAGCCCTTTTATTTCACCAAAATTACAAAATAAGAAACAAAAAAGAACAGGCATTAACCAGAAATATTCAATACTAAAAAATCCGATAGGTATGACAAATGGGAAAGTTTTAAGTTCATTAGAGGTGAATAAAGGCGATTCATCTGATATTGTAAATTTGGGTTGGTTGACAGCAGCCTTACATAACGTTAGGCAGGATTGAAGAATGGTAACCGATTTACCTTTAAGGGGGGCAATAACCCCGACTGCGAGGATTAGAATATGTTCTTGGAACATAAATGGTGTACACTCAAAAATCCGGAATAAACAATTATACTCCCTGTTGCACCATTTTCAAATCATCTGTCTACAAGAGACTTGGGCCTTAGTACCTTTCATGTTAGAAGGATACAAGGGCTACTACTCGTTGGCTAAGAAAACAAATAAACACGGCAGACCTTGCGGGGGTTTGGCTACTTTTATTTCAACCGAACTAAAGATGGAAAGTGAGATGTATGTGCAAAGTATAAACGATTGTTTAATTGTTAAAATACGGTATAAAGATCAAAAAATTAATAAACTTCTTGTAATAATTAACGTATATATTCACCCTGACAGTGGTTCATGAAGAAAAATGGTTAACTGTTTGGTAACTATGAATTGCAGCAATTGGATAGTGACATTCAACCTGAGATCATTATCACTGGCGACTTTAATATGAACTTGTTGTGGCTTTATGTGAGAGATGCCGAAATACAACAACAGAATTACTTATGGTCAAGCCCAAGCTTCCCATTTATAAATGAAACTAAGGAATTGAAGAATGAAAAAACTGGTAAGACTTTTGTAAAAGAATTAGAAACTATAGACCTAAGGGTGCTAAATGGGCGATATCCGCAAGATTCGCCACCAGCCTGGACATATCAAGCAGGAGAATATAGGTCCAGAATAGACTATACAATAGCATTGTTGAACCTTTTTCACAAAATTTTGTCCTACCAGTTAGGGGGAACGGACATGAGTGATCACAATTTGCAAATGCTAGAGTTAAATTTAAATGGTATAAAGCATAAAAATTACAAGACACTTCCAGGAGAAACAATTACAGTAAATTACAAAAAGCTTTATTGGACAGATAATACCAAAGATTCGATTACAAATAACGCACAATCAATGGCAGAATCATATTTTGACAGAAACATTATTGAAAAATGGTCCCTCTTTACAAAGGAATTAATTTCCAGTCAGTCTCAAAAAGATGGTAATAAAGGGCAGCTGAGAAAAAAATCATCAATAACAATGGTTAAAATATCGCCTGAATGTCATCTACTAAAAACAGAACGTAACAGAGCTCTAAGATTGATAAAGATGTACCCAGGTAATCAAATTTATGGCCAAAAACTTAAAAGGATAAATGCAGAAGTAAGGAAATTGACCTGGAATGATAAAATGCAATCAAAACAACGGTTATGGGCTAAAGCTTTATATACTTGCAAAAGAAATAACACAAGAGACTTCTGGTTACTAGTTAATAAATTGAACAGATCCAGCAGGAAAGCTACTTCTTCAACAGTAACTGAATCCGAATGGGTTAAGTTCTTAAACACGCATCTGAATCCTAAACCAGGTATGGTTAGTAATTCTAGTATTTGTTGTGTAAATGGAGCAGCGGATGAACAGAACACTGATACATTAACCGTGACGGAAAGCCAAATATGCAAACTTATAAAGAAACAGACACCCAACGGTGCCCCTGGCCCAAATGGGATTCCTGCGGGGTTTTATAAGGAGAAGGCACTATATTGGTCAAGTTACCTAACACCAGTATTTAATCAAGTGTTGCAACTGAGGTCTGTCCCTGAGTCATGGAAGGGATCTATAATTTCTCCTATTTATAAAAGCGGGGACTGGTCACTTCCAGCCAACTACAGATTAATTACACTGCAAGATATTGAAGCCAAACTTTTCGCATCAATTTTACTTAAAGAGTTAATAGACTGGGCAAGAGACAAGCAATTAATTCTGCCAAATCAATCTGGTTTTGTACAAGGACAAGGGACGGCAATGAATATTTTAATTTTGGGAACTCTAATGGAAAAATATAAAATGAAAAAACAACCAGTGTATTTATGTGTTGTGGATTTTAAAGCAGCTTTTGATTGTGTAGACAGGCACATTTTATGGAGGAAATTGGATTGTTATGGTATTAGTCCCTGTCTTTTAAAAGCAATTCAATTATTATATACTGAAACATGGACAAGGGTTCGACTTGGGAATGGCTCAAGGCTTTCTAAGAAAATTAATACATCCCAAGGTTTAAAGCAAGGTTGTGTTTTAGCCCCATACTTGTTTAATTTATTTTTATCTGATTTTACGGTTGCAATGAACAATGAGTTAGCGGACTCACCAAAACTGGCAGAGAAACAAATATCAAACTTACTATATGCCGACGACATCGTCCTGCTAAGTCAAACGAGGATAGGGTTGCAACGATTAATAAACAAAACATTGATGTATTCAATTGAGAACAAAATGATGTTATGTTATGTTATGTTATGTTATGTTAATCAAACTTATAAAGCGCTCTGTTACCCGAGGGTGTCCTGGCGCTGTGCACTGCCTGCTGAACCTGAGAAAAGTTGGCAAAAGGTTTATTGGTTAAACAGCCAAGTTTTGAGTCCCTTCCTGAAGGAGTGGAGGTCTGATAATCAATGAAACAAAAACAAAAGTAATGGAAATCAGAACGACTGCAGGGAAGTGTAGTAAATATAAATGGTACCTGCAAAAGCGGCAACTAGAAAAAGTTCAATGTTATAAATATCTTGGCATATTGTTTGATGAGAATGGATCTTTTTCACAACATAAAACGGAGATGAAGAAAAGAGCTAACCGTTTACAAGGGGCCTTTCGCTTACTCTATAGTTTGTTGGGAGGTCCAACTTATACCCCATTATTAAAAGTAATAAAAGCAAAATTGCTCCCTAGTCTTACTTATGGAAGCGAAATTCTCCGTGGATCAGATTCTATATTATTGTTATGTTATGTTATGTTAAGTGCTCTTATAACGCGCAACAGCTACTCCAAAGAGTGTCCCGGCGTGGATCCAAGAGGAGTCCCTAAACTACACCACAATAACTAAGGAAACAGATGAGTTTTTAAAAGTTTCTTGAAGGCTAACGGGTCTTGAGTATTGCGTAATAGAAACGGGAGGGCATTCCAAGCCTGGGCAGCCTTGATGGCCAAGGAGCAGCCACCCAGCCTATGGCGGATGAAACGGGGGACCCTAGCAAGAAAGAGAGCTGAAGAACGCAATTGTCTCAAAGGGACATAAAAGGTAAACCACTTCTGTAAGTAGGCGGGCCCACGACCGTAGAGGGCTCGGTGGGCAATGACCAGGGATTTAAATTTGACCCCTTCCGCCACGGGAAGCCAGTGGAGAACGCGAAGATGTTCACGCACGCTGCTCCTCTTAGCAAATCCCAGGAGTAGCCTAGCGGCCGCATTCTGAATGGCCTGGAGTCTATTCAGAGAGTAACCAGGAATGCCGATGTACAGCGCATTAACGTAGTCCAATCGAGAGAGGATCAGAGCACGGATAACCGTCTCTTTGGCAGGCCTGGGAAGGAGAGGCAAAAAGCTCTCTTTTTTCTCACAAAAACGTTCAAATTCTTGTTTAGACTACCATCTAACGTATCGCCCGCCCAGATTAGGCTGGAGTTTGGTTTCTGCAACCAACAACTTGCAAGGATGGGTCAGTATGTTAAAACCTGGAAACAAATCAAAACCAAAATTGACAATCCAATGTGCTGTCTTCTGTGGCAAGAGATGCAACGGAATCAAAAATCGTCTTTCTATAAATATCTTAAAATGGCTTTAGAAGAACTGTCAATTGTTGAGATTTGGGAAATGTCGTTAACTCCACAAAGTTTTAAGAAAATAGTCAACAAATCAGTTAAACATTTATCCCTATTACAAGACAAAGATCTGTTCATTAAGCAATCGCATGCATGGATGTTAGTCCAGGAGTACACGAGTCTTAAAGTGCAACCCTATCTAGAAATACCATGGTCCGTACAAACCAAAAACATGTTTATGAAAGCAAGATTTGGCAATTTGCCAGGCCTAAAACATGCAATGCCTTGGATGAGACCATCTACGCCGACTCCCTGCAGATTATGCAACTTATGGGATGAAGATATTATGCATTTTGTTTGCATATGTGCAGCAATGATGGCCGAAAGAAAACGATATTTAAAAAACTGCTTCATTGATAGAGGTGTTCGCACCTGTAGACATGCTATGGTGGTTTGTTTTAGACCAACAGACATTAAAATGAATGCTAATTTTATAAAATTTTTGATTCTTGTAAAAAAGAAACTGGATGCTAGTGAGTCGACCCTTGAAAATTTGGAAGTCTTAAATAGCTAGGGTTACATTTTGCACTATATAAATGAATTTGCACATAAGTTATGAAAATTACTAATGATATTATCTATATTAGGCCTTGGTAAAATGACGGACTGAAATCATGTCTATAACTTAAAAACATTTTTTTTTTTTGGCTTTACTTGAGAAAATTATTCAAATGAAATTATTAGGAATTTTAGATTCATTTTGTAATATTCTAATTGGTGTGAATTAAAGATTGTTTTAATTGTAAGATTTTAATTAATCATGCAATAAAATTTTACTTACTTACCTGCAGACGATGCGAGAAAAGATGGAGGAACAACAAAACCCCGGAAACCCACGCAACCTTCAAATCCGTTGTCAACGCACACAATCTTCTCCGCAAAACAACAATGAAAACGGCCTTTCAAGACGGAATCAACACCAACGCACACAAAGCAAAGATCTCTTTGCCATCGTCAAAGCGTTTGCCAGGCCCAACAGGGAGATCACAGACGTCCCACCCTCCCAAGACCTCTGCAAAAAACTCAGCACCTTCTTTCACCACAAGATCAGGCAGATCTACAACAGCTTCGACATCCAAGACCCTGCCACTACACCCACCACCACCGCTCGCAACCACGCCGAACCCCAACAGATTGTGCTCAACTGGACTCCACTCACCACAGACGACACACTCAAGACCATGAAGAGCATCCACTCAGGAGCCCCATAGGATTCTTGCCCATACCACATCTTTCATAGAGCAGCCGCCTCCATCGTCCCCCAGCTTCGCCACACCATCAACTGCTCCATCAAAACCACCACCTTCCCCGATGACTGGAAACACATTGAGATCAACCCCCTGCTGAAGAAGCCGTCTGCTGACCCGACAGACTTCAAGAACGTCAGACCCATCTCCCTCCTTCCCTTCCCAGCCAAGGTCATTGATAAGGTCATCAATGCCCAAATCTTCGAATTCATCAAAGAGAACCACGTCCTGGACACCTCCCAATCCAGCTTCCGAAGCAACCAGAGCAAGGAGCCCGCACTCCTCGCTGCCACCGACATCATCCGCTCCCTCCTCGACCAGGGCGAAACCACAGCCCTCATCCTACTGGACCTCTCGGCCGCCTTTGATACCATCTCCCACCACACCCTAATCCTGAGACTCCACGATGCCGGCATCCGCGACAAAGCACTAGACTGGATCCGCTCCTTCTTTACCAGCCGAACACAGCAAGTCACACTAAGCCTGTTCCTCTCAGAACCTACAGAGATCAGTATGGAGTGCCCTGGGCTCCTCCCTGAGCTCCCACCCTCTTCAATGTCTACATGGCCCCCCTTGCAGCCATCGTCAGAAGCAACGGACTCAACATCGTCTCCTAAGATGATGACACCCAGCTGATCCTCTCCCTCACCGACAAACACACAGGCGCCAGAATCAACTTTCACAGCGGAATGAAGGCCGATGCTACCTGGATGAAAGACATCTGCCTCAAGCTCAACTCGAACAAGACCAAACTGCTCATCCTAGGACCCACACCACCTCAGCATGGGACGACTCCTGGTGGCTCACTGTAATAGGAACCCCCCCAACCCTCAACGGACCACTCATGCAACCTCGGCATCATACTGGACTCCTCGCTCTCAATAAACTGCCAAATCAACGCAGTATCCTCATCCTGCTTCCATACGCTCCACTTGCTTCAAAAGACATTCAGATGGATCACACAGAATCCAGAAAGACGGTCACTCATGCACTCATCACCAGCAGACTCCCCTACAGCAACGCACTCTACGCCGGCGTCACCCAGATACAGCTCAGCAAACTACAGAACATCCAAAATGCCTCAACCAGACTGGTCCTCGACATCCCCCGCTGCAGCCACATAACACAACACCTCCGACAACTCCACTGGCTCCCAATCAATAAGAGAATCACCTTCAAGCTCCTTACACATGCCTACAAAGCTCTCCCTGACGCAGGACCAGAATATCTAAACCACCACCTCACATTCCACACACCGCCAGACAACTTCGCTCCACCCAACTCACCCTGGCCTCTGTCCTACGGATCCACAAGACCAGACGCGTAGGAATATCCTTCTCCTACGTTGCCGCCAAGGCCTGGAACACCCTGCCCCTCCACCTCAGGCAATCCGCGTCGTTGACCCAATTCAGGAAGGACCTCAAGACCTGCTCTTCGATTGAACCTCCACACCCAGATGGATCAGCAGCCCCCCAAGCACCTTGAGACCCTCATGGGTGAGTAGCCGTGCTATACAAACCCCTGATTGATTGATTGATTGATGTTCAGAAATTGGCTGACCCCAGTTCAATCTAACTCATGTTCTTGGTGCCTTTTACAGCAGCTTAAGCCAGGTCATAAAACTTGTACCCTATCCTTTTAAGAAACACAAACGAAAAGCACCACTCCAGAGAATCCAAAGGTTTTCAGCATCCAGTGACATAATTAGTCATTTCAACTATTTAGCACATTTATTCCATGCCATTGTGTAGTCTCCTAAGATTGTGCTTCGCTGCCCTTTCAGACATAATGCCTAATTGGTCTGAGTGTGCCTACTATATAATTAAAGAGTCTGTTGTTCAATATTTTGCCAATATCTTAGTCTCAATATTCAGTAGTTATGTCATATAAGAGCCATAGTTTGCTGGAGACGTCAGAGGCTTCAGTATCAGTGCTGTTCTAGCCATATAATAATTTCCCTAGTTTTTACATACATCGCTAATAGATGATTAGCAATTTTACAGTGAAAGAGTTAAGCCAGTGATCCATGAATCTGGTAGCTTCCCACTTTTTAGCTGATAAATCAACACAGTGACCTTACAAACCTATAGGTCTCAGTCAACCTTCAGTCTAAAAGCATGGCTCAGTCCGGGCATGCTCAGGTCCAGTACAGATTACTCTGCCTCCTTCTTGAAGGTGAGGTACGTGTACCCAGATTGACCTGCGATTACACGGATCACCAAATTTGTGGTGTTTACATGTGTGTGTAAATGTTTGGAAGCTATCATGTCAGCTTGTAAGGAACTGAGAATTTCTGTGTGTTCCTGTGTCCAACGTCGAACTGAGAAATCAGGTCTTATTAAGTTGTAGAAAGGTTTTATTTTTTCTGCGTAATCCAAAATGTATGTTCTGCCAAAACTTAGGAATCCTAAATTGGGCTGTAGATTTTTCAGAGTCTTTGACGACTGGAGCAGCGCACATTTTTCTAAAAATATGGCTGCTTGGCTTTTCCCTTCACTTGAGAGCTCATATCTTAAAAATAGGACATTGAGGTGGGCAATTTTTTATTTTTTAAAGTTACATTTGTAGCCTTCCGAGGCGAACCCCAAAATGATGTTGTTCACCCTGGTCAAATGATCCAATAGTTCATCATCCGTCAGATAAATATCATCTACATAGGATAATGCCTCCTCATGAGAATTTTGAAGTAGCTCTGATACTTTTGCAGAGAATAACCCGGAGCTATTCTTATACCCTTGGGACAATCTACAGAAGTGGCATTGAAAGCTGAGGGACGAAAATGCTATCAAATATCTGCTTTCAGGTGCTATATTTTGGCAGAAGAATCCATTTGAGATATCTAATGTTGTTTTGCATTTCTTCCGCACAATGTTATTCATCATTGCGGCACTGTGTGCATTTTGTACTGCAAATGTTTTCGTGCATGTGTTCAAAAGCCTGTAGTCTAAAACTAGATGTATAAATTGCCGGATTTCATTACGGGAAACAAAGGGAAATTCATGGAAGAGGTGCAATTCTCGTTTACATCTTGGTATTCAAGTTGATCTAAGATCTCCCTGACCTTTTTTTTTAGAATACTGAAAAGTTTATTACTCAATTAAAACCATAAACACCTGTTTTTTCACGTCATGTTTTATAGGGTATAATGCAGGAGCTAGTGCCACTGACACTCCTGCACATATGAATGTTTAAGTGATTCTGGAACGGGTCGGAGAAGGCTGGTAATATTACTGTTTCTCCTTTCAGGCAATCCATAACGAACTCAGGCTGCCAATCTTTTTCAGCCAAAAGGATATCATATCCAACAGTCAGGTTCTCCCAAAAGAAACCTTTCACTTTCCTTGGTATGTCACCCTCCATTTGGAGTGTTATTTCATGTAACTGATGTGGGGCGCTTACCCTTGCATCAGGTGTTTCCACTGTGATATTTCATTCAATGCTGCTGTCACCAGAAATTCCATCAGGTTCTGGTGAGCTATTGTTACTCTGCTGCACTGTCTAGCATCGTCAGAGCCCATTCCCCGTTCAGTAGTTGAGTCCTCAGTAGCCTCTGCATTTCTTATTTTAAGGCCAGCTACCTTCTTCTTTTTAAATTGAGGTTTAGATTTATGTTTATCTTCTTGTTTGATAATGTAGTCTGAAGTGCGATGTGTGTCTCTTGGCTTGACTCGCTCTTCTGATCTGCATTCTGACCGTCCTTCCCTCTCTGAGTTTTTTGATGAACCCTGAAAGGAACGAGAAGAACGTGTATCGGTATCCTGATACCTGTCAGGTTTCTTAATATTGTCACGGTTTCTAAGGTTATATTTCCTGTCAGAGGAGACCTACGCCGTAATTGTGATGTATTCTGCTTGTTTTTTTCTTGTTTATTATCCCATTTCTTTTTAGAAGAATTGGGTGCTTGTTTTGAGTTATCCTTTTCAGGATTACCCATTAATTGTGGTTTCACAGGTCTAGCTCCCAAATTATCTCTTCCCAGCAAAGCATAGGTCTCTTCGATAATTTAACTCCTGCTCCTGTTGTGCAGGAGTGTATTCCCTCAGGCGTTAGTGTATAGCCACCGCTCCTGCCTCCTCTTTTATGTTTGCTAACATAATTGCAGATACCTGGAAAAAATTGCCTAGAATTTCCACCCTAAGTCCAGGGCAGGTTCTGCCCCGTACTCGTTCTGTATTTGTTTTAATACTTCTGGTAAGACTGCTACTGAGGGGTACCATGAGCCCTGGTGTAGACTGCAGCAAAGACTGTACCCCAAGTGGTACAATCCTCTATCAGGGGAGCTTTCTCCATTGGCAAGCAAATTGTTAATATTCTGTGTTTTTCTTGGGGACCTGTGTGTGGAAACACTGCCTCAAGCTGCACTATTTTCTGTGCTATCCAGAATGGCATGTGCTCACGTTTAGTGGGCATTCTTCCCATAATCGTGTTCAGTGTTTGTGGGGTGATTTTTGTTGCAGTCCCTTGTAGTTGACCTGTTTGAGTTACCCTTGTAGGTTGAAGTGTGAGTGTTCACATTACGAACTGTGTAAGATTTCTGTAAAGTTTTATTATTTCTCTGGATGCAGTGTGTAAGCAGCTAGAACCGGCCAAGTCGCTCCGTCTCTGCTGAGCGGACCGAGTCTCACTTTATCTGTGGTATGGGGGAGGGCACCTTTAAACCAATTTATATGCTCTTGGTAAGTTAACGGGACTTCTATGTCCTCGTATGGAGAGTATTCATCTGGTATTTCACCCGGAGTGTAAGAATGAAATGTATGTGTGCGTGCATCTGCAGGTGGGAATTTGACCCAAGAATAGAAACCTCTGTTCTGTATGCCTCGTGTGCCTTAATTACGAAGGTAACAGTCCCACCTAATGCTGGGACCCCAAAATCTGCTAATTTTAAAGTCAGTGCATTTCTGCAGTTTTCTGAAGTTTTTATAGCACTTTCCTGCTCTCCTTCCTGCTGCATTTGCATTTAATGCAGTCGCAGCCGCAGCGTCATCTTGGACAGACATTTTTCAAGGCAGTTTTTTGGTATGGGAAAGAGATAAGGTTTAGCACAATATGGAACTATAATCCTTCAAGCTTGAATATACCTGCAGCCAATACATAGGATATACCTACTCACTCCTGACGTCTCTGGGTAAATGTGAGTAGGGGTCTCTGAGAAAAGCACGACTGAACTACTGAGATTTGACCGTTGAATAAGAACTAAACCAAAGTTGGCGGCACCATGTCGTGTAGTTCCTACAAATCTATATATGATCTGCGTGTTTAGACAACATAAACTGAGGGATTGGTGTTCAGACTGATTCCAGACACCCCCAAAGGATGTTAGTCTGTAGACCAGCTAGCTCACAGAGCCACTATAAGCCCCACAACCTTACCAAGGAGCGAATAGTTTCTGGCAACTATCGACCATGACAACCCTGACCCCTCTGGGATCGTGGAAACAGTACAGTACTTTTCGCTTAGTCACTCGTGCTCACTTTGTCTCAGAGAGATACACAGATTAAACGGTGGAGATGTTTCAATAAGCCTTTATTGAACCACCGTCATAGTAGCATAAAATATGTGTGCTGCAACAACCATTAGACAGAAACAGCTATATACGATTATAAGCAGTAAATAAAAGGTAAAATTCTACAATGGTGCTAAAACATTGAATATATGCAGGCATATAGATACATAGCAGTAATCATGAGTACTCCTACGATGCAAACCCTAACTAGATGTACCTAAATGTACCTAGCATGTATGTAGGTGTATAGCCAAGAATGCCCCTAGGAAAGAGCTAACCCCATTACCTGATGGGAGAGAATGAACGACCCCATCTTGGTCTCGAGTTGGACATCCCTCAAGGGATGTCAGACCACTGCGTGCTTGTGTGTCTGCGTGCAGGGACTTCAGCGTCTCGTGTCAGCATGGAAGTTTGTCCTTTGGTTTGCCCAGTGAAAATGTAGTACTTATATACCCAAAAGATAACCTCAGGGGTTCTACCTAGATGTGTCATGGTACTGTGGGCATGTCGGCCAAGGATGACGATAGTGGTGACTTTTGTACAGAGTTATTATGCAGAAGATGGTAATCCTGCTGTGATACTAAGAATCCTCATGCATAATAAATGAGGCTAGTTTTCGAAGAAAAACACACAACATTTATTCAGCACCTAACTAGGTAAAAGGTTAGTGCCAGAGCCGTTATGTAGAGCAAAGTAGGACAAATGTAGGTAAAAGGTTGAGCAACTACCTAGGCCTATATTGGGGTACATTGGGGCTCATAACAGGTGTTAGGGCTTCAGTGATCGTAGGAGTCCTTAGGTGAAGGTGTGGTGGGCAAGGATCTGATGGGCCCCCCGAGTGGTGGGTCTTCATGATAAAAGTGATTTTGATGGTGGTAACAGTGGGCCATGAAGCTAAGGGTTGTTCTTTGGATAATGTGCTGCTTGTTGTTTAAGCTGTGTTTTTTAGGGATTGTACACTATTTTTTGGCTAGGAGAGTGAGTAACGTTTTGTACAAACAGCATTGTTAGAGGGCAAAGTTTGTTAGGCCCTTACCTGCAGAACTCCAAAGTGTGGATTGAGCCTGTCTGTCACCTAGGAGATTCTGAATTGATGAGCAGCTTCCAGCCCCCCGCGAAGCAGCCTAAGCTTGACGATTGGCTCCCTAGCAAGCTCCGCTCATACCTGCCCAGGCCCCTTAAGGGTTTGTTGAGGAACACTAAAACATTCACCTCCATTTTGTGAGCTGCAGTTTTCCCAGTGCTCAAGATTGCAGTGAAGCAAGGACTAGGAGGTGGTAAGAAGGCAGACTTGTGCTGTCTCTTTCCTGAAATTTAAAAAACGATTTTGCTCTACCCGTGATTGCATCATTTTCACCTGTTTTGCTTCTGGTTGTTACAGTTTAAAAATGTATGTTTTTACCTGCCTGTGATTGTATCATTTTTTGTTTAGAAATATGAGGTTTTTCCTTGCCAGTGACTATTTCATTTTACCTGTTGAATTGTGGGCTTCGCAGTCCAAAATCTGTTGTTTTTTCAAATTTCCTGTGACTACCTGACTTTCCCTCCTAGTTTCTCCCTTGATCTGTGCTCAGACCTGTGTGTTAAGCTATCCACCCTCAGCTCCCATTTTGTCTTAGCAAGTGAGTGAAACCAGATTACCACCTTCCCCCCTTAGCAACAGAGATATTATGCATCAGAAACTAAACAGAGGGTGATCAGAGACAGCAGTAATCTGCTGTTAGTTGTTTAAGCTGTATTTTTAGGGATTGTACACTCGTTTTTTGGCTAGGAGAGTGAGTAAGTAAAGTTTTGTATAAACAGAATTGTTAGAGGGCAAAGTTTGTTAGCCCCTTACCTGCAGAACTCCAAAGTGTGGGTTGAGCCTGTCTGTCTCCTAGGAGATTCTGAATTGAGGAGCAGCTTCCAGCCCCCTGGGTAGAAAACATTGCCTGAGGTCGCAGGGACCTATATATGTTACTATTATATGCTACATGTGTGCACTGATTGGTGGTTGCATCTGGTGTTTCTATTGGATTAGGGTTAGTGTTCTCATTGGTTGGGCATTTGAGGGTACTGATTGGTTCCTAGGCCAGTGATTCTATTGATGTAGGGCTTAGGGCTATTGATCTGATTGGTGTATAGGTTTAGGGTTTCGAATTGGTTCCAGTGGCTGGGCTTTCTCTTGGACGTAGGATTTAGGGTTTCCTGTATGATTGGCTGCTGGGACTAGAGTTGGGACTAGGGCTGGGGTTAGGTTTTCTATGGATGTAGGGCTTAGGTTTTTGTGCCTGATTGGATGTTGGGATTAGGGCTGTGATTGGCTGTAAGCAGCTTGTCTCCTATTGGCCCTAGGGCTTAGGGCTAGTGTTGTGATTGGTTAGGGTTAGGGCTAAGGTTCCCATTGGCTGAAGGGGTCACCTGATTACTAGGGCTATTTAAGCTGAGGGTTCAGAGCGCCTCAGCCCAGGCATTTCAGCTAAGGGCAGAGAGGGCAAGGACAATTGCCTGTTTGAGTCTGTTTGAGACTGGTCGGAACTAGGGCCAGAAATGCTGCCCAATTTAATTTACACCAGCAACCACCCTACCTCATCCACAACCAGAGAGCACACTCACAACACATGTACTCAACTCATTCACTACAAACTAACTCAAGACAAAGTTCAATGTCTCAGCATCCACTATAAAACTCCAGAAATCAAACCTATACACCCTTCTATCCCAGCTACCACACATTTGCACCATCACCTACAAACAGTACACAACTCTTTCCTATACCACTAACCAATCCACTCATCACTAACATAACCCAATTCCACACCATACTTAACTATATCCCATCCAGACACACACTCCCTGCTCTAAATAGTCCTAACAGACCCCTTTTTGTCACTAACAAACCTATTCTCAGCCTTCCATCATTTCTCCAAACAACACCCTCCTCTTCTTTCTACCACAATAATACAACCATACAACACTCACATTCCACTGCACCCCCCATATTACCTCTTGCAGCAATCATATCACACTCTTAACTCTACTTCATCCCCTCTTACACATAAAATACACTCTACTCACAAACACATCACCACCACCTTTACGTTACAACTTCCACTCACAAACAATACTATACAAACAAATCCTCCTCAAAAACAAAACATAACAAGCACACCAGCACAACAAAATCTCTCAAACGCAAGACCTCATAATACTTTTCATCACAAACTACAAACATACGCCCGCCTTTCAGACTACACAAATGAACAAACTCCAACGCCAATATTTCTCTCTTCCACCCTACTTAACACATATACAGCAACACAGCAACTCTCTTTTAACTGCCTCTCATCGATTGGACAATTTAAAACCTTACTAAATGACCCACATGCTGCACCACCACCTCTAACTCATACACCTTCCGCCCTAAACAGACACAAACCAAATAAGCAACGTGCCACACCTCACAACTTCGCTTCTCCATGTCTACTGCACAACAAGGTTACACTACAAAAACAACAAAGCACACCAACTCACTCTCAACCACCGTCTCCACCACCTACACACGCAGACCCATCAAAATGCCTTCTTAGCCTTCTGGACAAAGAAAACGATACAGAACTGCTACATGATTGCTATCCTCATACAGCTAATACCAACACTAATGACACACCTGCTGCAAGCCCACAAAATACTGCTCACTCTTCTACAAAACAAAATCACACTATCACCAAAGCACATTCTCTAAACTGTCTACTAATAAATGCTCGATCACGCTCTAAAAACAAACATCACATCTACGACCTTCTCACTGAAGCAAAACCTAACATACTATTCATAACTGAAGCATGGTTGGGAGATGATATGGCTCCAGTCGTGCATGAAGCCGTTCCTCTAGGCTATCAAACTATCACCCGAAATCATATAGGTAAAAAATGGAGGTGGCCTAGCTGTTGTGTTTAGACAAACATTACATATCACTAAAGCTGATGCCGCCTCCATAAAGAATTGTGAGGCCTTTTCACCAGATGCAATCCTACACCATCTTCCTCCTGTAACTTCCTGCTCTTTTACAGACCTCCACCTAGCAATGAAACATTCCCAGACACACTTCTAGACACGGTTTCAAACATGATAACACTACACTCCGCCTAGACGTTTTGAGTGACCTCAACATTTGGTTTGACAAAGCCAATATGCCCCATCCGAAAAAAATCATCGCTGGCCTAGACGCATTGAACCTGCATCAGATCGTCCACAAATCCACACACATCGCTGGACATATCCTAGATGTCATTTTTGCTAATACAGAACTAGTTACCTTTCAAACAATGACTCCGGTCACATGGTCAGACCACCTTTTGCTTGCTTTCCAACATAAAACAACAATAAGCAACGCACCTAAAACAACCTTAAGTGCATCAAACCTATCAACCGTGGAACAAACTCAATTTGGAACATAGGAAACACAACTAACATCCAGTACAGATCTAGACACAAAGAATTCTATACAATTCTCAATTAATTTCGCAAACCAAATTGCCTAGAAGTAGCTCATCCCATTACCCAAGATTTCACAGACAAACTGGCAAATCATTACACAGCTAAAGCAGACACGTTGGACTCATACTTAAAACAAAGACAAAGCACCAGCACTGACCCTTTTCCAAAACAACAATCCAAGAATACTCTAACCCAGCCTCTCCATTACTTCCAACACATTTCACAAGATGAATTTATGGACCTGGTCAAAGCAAGCAGGCCTGCCGGCAGCCCTTGAGACCCCTGTCTACCGCAAACCTTCAAGACAATTCTTCTAACAACCTCTGCTGCTACTCCAGTAAAAAGAATCATCAACAATTCCTTAACTACCGGAATATTTCCAGAAGAACTCAAAAAGTCATACATACGCCTACTACTGAAGAAAACAAACTTGGAATCGCTGAACCCTGACAACTACAGACCAATTACAAATGGACCTTTCCCGGGCAAACTGATAGAAGGAGCAGCATTCGCCCAGATGTCACAATTCATTGCAGATAATGCCATACTTTCAGACTTCCAAACGGGATTCCGTCCAGAAAATACTTACGTGTGGCAATTGGAAACATTATAACCCGCTCGCCTCGTGGCCTGATGATCTGGGAACACCGCCTAAAGTATCAAAGGAAGTAAGAAACCTAGGAATGACAAAGGACTCCAAGCTATCAATTAATGCCCAAGTGGACAAACTAGGAAGAGCCAGCTTTGTTACTATCAAAACTCTGGGACGGATCTTCCCCCATTGGGGATTTCCATATAAGGTCCAGGCTACCATCTCCCTTGTTCTGTACAAACTCAATTACGCCAATAGCCTCTACCACGGATCAACTTTAACGACCTTGAAATTACTACAACGGATTCAGAACTCGGTTGCCAGACCACTCTTACATAAAAGACCGCAAGACCAGATCTCCCCTGCCTTGAAAGCCCTGCATTGGTTACCGGTTCCCAAAAGATCCACGTTCAAGCTGCTTTGGATCACCCACAAAGAGATACATGGAACAGGACCACTCTTCATCAGGAATAAAATCACCAAAGACATTCAACAAAGGAACCTCCGCTCTAGAGTGGCACTTCACCACAAAATCCCCACGTACAAGAAAAATATCACGGGTGGCACATCCTTCTCTGTTCAAGCAGCCAAACTATGGAACTCTTTACCCCCAACATAAGATCCATGGATAACCACATTATCCTCAAAAAA
Organism: Calotriton arnoldi; assembly: GCA_963921515.1. Taxonomy (NCBI): domain Eukaryota; kingdom Metazoa; phylum Chordata; class Amphibia; order Caudata; family Salamandridae; genus Calotriton; species Calotriton arnoldi. The sequence continues at coordinate 21,836 of CAWUFW010025176.1, forward strand.
ACTATTCAAGAATTGGCTCTAACCACCATACACAAACAGAAATATACAGCATATCCCTCTGTATATAAGCATTTATTTGTACCTATATATGTGTTCCTCTTTGTATAAACATGTAGAATAATTATGTTTTAAAAAAATAGATGTTAATTAGTTCTGCTTAACAAATTTACATATTACTGATAGCTACATTATTCTATGTTTTTAACATTCATATAAGTGACTGCATAACTAAGTCAATATTTTATCATAACTATCTACAATTGCTTCACTATTGAATTACAAAAAAAATTTGAAAAAATTAAAAATAATTAATTTAAAGTACAAAAACACTTGAAAGCCGGAGTTTATTTAATGAATCTTTAATCTACATATACTACCTTCTTTTATGCATCTATATACCCTCCATGTACTTATGGATCTATATATTTATTACTTTTCTTCTAATTCAGCATATCAAATACACTACCCTATTTCTCACCCTACACCACTCTCAACATATCCTCTACCTCAACTCTCAGACTCATTTCAAACCACTTTCTATTACTCTTTCTAATGCACTACCCTATTTCTCACCCTATACCTCTATCAATATATCCTCTACCTCCACTCTCTCATTCATCCCAAACTCCATACCACTACTATGATCCCCAAAATAACCCTCTCTAGACTCTTCCCTACTCTACCCCTCCTTGCATCACCTCATACCTTTTTTACTATTCTGATCTCCCAAAACAAGCCTTTCTAACACCTTCCCTCTGACTCTTCCCCTCCACCTCCCTTTTACTCATCTCAAGCCTCCTCCTACTGCTATGAGCTCCAAAACAAAAAAAAAAGATTTCTAAATCCTTCCCTCTTCTAACCCTCTACTATACTTTTCAATCCAAATAACAGACTAACATGTCCACTACTCAAATTAATTTCATATTTCATTATACTAATCCACCACTATTCCTTTATGGGATTCGGAGTAGCGTGCTACTCACCGACAAAGCGCTTCAACACCCCATCAGGGGTAGCAAGCGCTATATAAATGCAAACCTTTTTCCCTCCTCTATCCCTTCACTATTCTTCTCAATCCAAATAACTGACTAACATACCCACCACTCAAATTACTTTCATATTTCACTATACTAATTCACCACTAATCCTTCATGGGTTCTGGAGTAGCGTCCTACGCGCTGAAAATGCGCTTCAAAACCCCATCAGGGGTAGCAAGCACTATATGAATGCAAACTGTTTTCCCTCTTCTATCCCTCCACTATCCTTCTCAATCCAAATAATTGACTAACATATCCACCACTCAAATTACTTTCATATTTCACTATACTAATTCACCACTAATCCTCTATGGGTTCTGGAGTAGCGTGCTACTTACCGAAAAAGCACTTCGACGCCTCGTATGGGGTAGTAAGCGCTATATAAATGCAATTACAATACAATACAATGCAATTATAGGAAGTTGGGTTGAGACAGTGATGGGATCGAAGTTGAAGTAGATGGAGGTAAATTTGTTACAGAAAATTTCAGAGAGCTTGTCGCAAAAGGGTGATATTGCTGAAGGTAGCAGGAGGCACAGTGAAATCTTTGATGGTAAAGATATCCTTGCTGGCGTCAATGCAATCTGCAAGTGCTGTGCGGTGGTAGCGTCCTAGGGCTGATTTGAAGATGTCTTTATCAGTGTTGTCCTGACTTATTCCTTATTTGAGCTTCAGTTGCTTGCAGTGGCATTTTATTAGCCTGAGTTCCTTTGTGTATCAACTGGCCTATGATCGGGATCTTGTCATTGGGTTGAGCTTGAGGGGACCCAGGATGTTGGTGCATGCAGCTATTGAGGTTCTTGATTGCTTTCTGCAGGTTGCTGGTGTGCTTGGACCTGTATTCGAAAAGCGTGGAATCCCACTTTTCTGTGATGCTTTTCCAGCTGTGTCTTAAGGGTCCAGTGGTGGTACGTCTGTGATGTTGCGGGATGGGTATGCTGAAGCTAGCGAGGGTGTGGTCTGTCCAGGGGATGGTCACTTGCTTGTCAACTGTGATGTTGCTGACTGGGGAGAAAATCATGTCCAATAAGTGTCTATCGGTGTGGGTGGCTTCATTAAAATTCTGGGTGAGGCCAAGGTTTCTGAGGTTTTCTATAAGGGCCATAGAGTTTGGGTCTGTGTCATCCTTTAGGTTAAAGTTAGGATCTCCGAGGTGGATGAAGGTGCTGGTGATAGAAGAAGTCTGGGTTGTTGTTGGTACAACTGGTGCAGGGTCCTGGTGGTCTGTATACAAGGATTCCACCCAATGAGAAGTTGCCTGTGATGCATATCTTGAATGTGAGGTGTTCATGTAGCTGGCAGCGGTGTCCATATTGGTGGTGGAGCTGATAGTATCTTTGAATAAGGTTGTTAGTTAGGGGTGGTAATAATTTGTTACTTTACATTAAGAAATCCTAGAAATTCGCTCAAAAAGCAAAGGTTTAAGTGCAGTTATAGTTGGGTAAAAATGTCAGTTAAAAATGCAATTTTAAAGTAAAAACACTGAAAATCCCCATTTACAGTTTACTAAGACGCCCCCACCATGCACTGCTTATGAACTCACATATTGCATCGCTAATGACATGTTTGGTGCTGCTCAATTGTTTCAGTTGTTAGATAATAATGGTCCTTTTCTGCATGTTATTTTTACAACTGGTGATACCGTGTTGGTGATTAATGCTGATCACATTCTGTGAAGATGATTCATATTCATCACCATTTCTTGCAGCTAATTGACTCTGGGAAGAGTGCAATTGGTTGATGGTGATCATTCTGAAAAGGTCATTCATACTGACATACATTGTCAGTAATTGCATTTTTTCAAGATACTTCTTAATATATTGATACTATCACTAACCAACAATCTGGGCAAGGCATTACCGCTGCACAACAGTCTATTCGTCAGCTTAATGCTGAGCATTATTGGGACACTACAGTAGTAGATACTTTGTTGACGTTAGTATGAACACTACTTGGTGCAAATCATTTTCCAATATTCTTTTTGGTGAGAGCCACAGACCCTTCAACAAAAGTCCTTAAAAACCTTCCTCTTTACACTTACACTCTGAGTTAAACTTGAACTAAGGGGCATATTAGCAAGAACGGCGTTAAAATTATCGCCGCTTTAGCGGCAGGAAACTGCCGCTGAAGCGGCGATAATGGGCTTGATAATATGCCCTTGAGAATACCAATAGAAGCCCATGTTCTGCTGTGATCCTGGGCTTCTATTGGTATTCTCAAGGGCATTTTATCAAGCCCATTATCGCCGCTTTAGCGGCAGTTTCCTGCCGCTAAAGCGGCGATAATTTTAACGCCATTCTTGCTAATATGCCCCTTAGTTTTTTTAATTTTTGGTATGCAAGCTTCGAAAGAGAACCTCCACAATAGCGATTAAGATGCAACGCACTGTATTGAGTTGGTGTCCCTTAGTTGAAAACCATTGTGGTGGTATTATCAGCTCCATGATGCAGAGCACACGGCCCACACCATAATGAAATAAATTCCACTGTTTAAGATGAAGCAACAATGAAGGGCTGACAGTCTGTGTTAATGCTGTAAAAAATTATCTCACTATGTAGTCCACGACATTTGCATGTCTAATATGAACACTAACCACAATGTAAGAACTTCCTGCAGTCATTTGCAAATGCTTTTGCACAGAACTGTTTTTTCTTTCATATGGATTATACTGACCCCATGAGTTAAAGCTCTCTTCGACCACATCTAAATAATTATGAGGAAGACAAAACGTGAGCATAAAGATAAACAGCAAAGTAAATTGTCATTGATTAAGTCTCTGAATAGGCAGCCCTCTGACACAGAGTGAAGTAACACAGTAAGGTACTACAAAAATGATGCTATGGTGAAGGCCATCCCTAGACTGCTTTTATAGCTCACATCCTCCACTGGGACATTTGGAAAATCATGCAGCTCCCTGAGGGTGGCCCCTAGCTGCTCCAGCGCATTCCCGGCAAATCAAACCCTTCGATGTCCATCCGGCATGGGCATGCGCCCTCTGCTTCCCTGCCTCCATCAGGCCTCGATCTTGCGGATAAAAGAGTGGCCGAACACCCATACCTTCTGGTGCTCAGTTTCTGCTTGAGGTAAGTGCAGACAAATGTAAGCTTTGCGCACTGCATCCTTACCCCCCTGGTGCTTACTACTCCAATGTGGTGGGTAGAACATGAGGGGGATGGTTGCTAGGCCTGCTTTTACTCTGGATCTGGCTTGTGTACCCTCACATAGCTTTTGTATGTGTTGGAGTACCATTTCCCCACCACCTTGATTCCCTCCATTGCGACCCCGAGCCGGGCAGCTGATGTCGCCGCCCCTATGCGGAACAAATGTGTGCCGAAACGGGCTGCTGGTAGGCATGCCCTGGTCAGACCATTCTTTAGTACCACCTTCAACTAAAATGTGCTCAGGAACGCACCTTCGCCCCTTTTGCGAGCTGGTCTGTTTTAGACCTCCTTAGCAGCATCTCCTCCTGCGCTGCACTTTGTTGCATGTTCCGCCTCGCTTCTTGGCTAGATGGGCCCACTATTTTGCTGACCCTGAAGGCCTCAAAGAATGCCAAGGTGAAAGCTGATTTGAACACTGTAGCCTCAAAGCTATTCTTGCAGACAGAATCTAGTACCTCCAAAAGCTGTGCCATCATTTGGAATTAAATCAGAAGTCATGTATCATGTGCAGGCCCCCCAGCCTTCACCACCCTTTCATTGCTGTCCATATGCAGTGTGAGCTTGTGGGGTCTTATCAGGTGGCGAACTTGGGTAAGTGGGCAATTGCTGCTAGGTGCGCTTGTGCCCAGGATTTTGACCTCCGCTATTCAAATGCCCACTTTATGAACCACTTGGCCACCCCCGCTGTTGCCTTATGATTGTTGAATATGGCCAGCCCTGTTACCCTTTTCCCTGTCTCTGCATAGGCTGCATTACGCTTCAATGTCTTTGGGGCTAGCACGAGCTCTATTAGGTGGGACAGGTCGTATCTGCTAGGTCCCACAGTCTATCTGAGAATGGGGTCATCCTTCGTTCTTCCTATGGTGCAAGCTTCTTGAATTTGTCCATCTGGAAGCGAGACAGTGCATCTGCTGAAGCGTAATTCATCCCTGGAACATGCCTGGCCTTTAAGTCTAGGTTGTTAACCAGCTGCATTCTCACCAAGAACCTGAGCAGCTTCAGCACCAGCGGGCACCTGGCGGCCTCTCTGTTAATGGATTGCACCACTGGCTTATCTGCCCACAGGTCAGCTTCATATCCTTTAGCTTTTCCTGCAATTGTCAGTGCTACCACTATAGAAACAAGCATTGGCATAGCCAATAGGTCTCGCTTTTGGGACCTTATAAGTATTTAGTTATGCAGCACAATATCCTTGGTGCAACAACATCAACTGTTGCATGGCTAAACACTTATAAGGTCCCAAAGGCGAGACCTATTGGCTATGTCAATGCTTGTTTTCTTTGCCTCGTAACACTCCATACAGTGCTCGTGGTTTCAGTTCACTCGCTCCGTTGTCCCTCTCTTTTTTTTTTAATGCAGTTTTATATAGCGTGAACCCCACCCCAATGTATTATTAAAGCACTTTATATGAGCGCCAGTTACTCTGCACAAGACCATGTTCTTTTTTGTAGGAGAAGGGAGATTAAGTAACTTGCTGAGTTGCCCAAGATCACAGGATGTTGCTCCAACGCCGAAAGAATGCTTTACGTGAGTGCCAGTTACTTTATGCAAAGGACACATTCTTTTTGTATAAACAGGGAGATTAAATGATTTGCCCAAGATCACAGGATGTTGTGCCGACGTCAAGACTTGAACTGGTTTTCTAGCTCTGTAGTCGCCAGATCTGCGCGTGCAAGCCACAGAGCATCCTCTGGTGCCATCTGTTGTCTGTGAGATAAGGCTCCCAGACTTGCAAATTAAAAATCGTCTGTCCCCCATTGCATCCAAGCAACGAGTTTTAAAGCTCCACCTCTTGTGTGTGTGTGACTACATCGTGCAGACTGTGAGGCTGCCACACCTTGTGGCTTCAGTTCTGTACTTCCGTCAGCCGAAAGGCTCACGGATTTGTGGTCCGTGCTTCCACATCCCAAGTGATGCGACCCTCTTTTACTCAGCAATACCACACATGTTACAAACCAAACATTTTCTCCAGCATAACGATAGACTTCGATGGCTTAATAAATGGCTGCTGGGTGCACTGCAAGGTGAGAAGGAGCGCTCCCTTAAGCAAGAGGTGGCTGAATGAAAGCTGTAAATGATGCACTCTCTCCCGCAACTGTAAATATCAAGTTGTGACTGAGATGTGCGCTACTAGTAGCATTGGAAAACAAGACGGGGTGACGTTGAAGAGCGAGAGGAAATGAGAGATGTACACATGGGATGGCGAGGAGGGAGAAACAGACAGGATGGATTGGGTGAGAAGAGAACACTGGATAGACGAGGCATGCGGAGGAGCAGGAGACACGTGGATAGGGGTGGGGGAGACTGGATCTGGGAGCAGAATGAAACTGGAGAGACAGACATGGGAGGGGAAGAAGATGGATACGCAGAAGACTTAAGAAAACAGAGTGAAAACTATGGGGAAATGGTAAAACTGGAGAGGCTGGAGGTGGGCACGGAAGACACAAATATATGGATGGAGGTGAGGCGAGAGGAAGAAACCCTAGGAAGCTGGGGATGCAGACATTTAGATGGACACGGACAGGCCACGCGTGGGAGAGAAGGCAAAGTGATCGATAAGGGGACACTGGAGAGACACATGGGGAGGGCTGAGAGAAATAGGGGCGGGGAAAGAAGGAGAGAATACACGTGGGGAAACGAGCTTTGAAGAGACACACGAAAAAGAAAGAGAAAAAGACGCGCGGCCGCGAGACGCGCTCTGTGGTGGGGGAGGGGGAGGGGCGAGCAAGACAGAGAGGCAGAGCGAGGCGCGCGCGGGGGGTGGAGGAGCAGTTACTCTGCACAAGACCATGTTCTTTTTTGTAGGAGAAGGGAGATTAAGTAACTTGCTGAGTTGCCCAAGATCACAGGATGTTGCTCCAACGCCGAAAGAATGCTTTACGTGAGTGCCAGTTCCTTTATGCAAAGGACACATTATTTTTGTATAAACAGGGAGATTAAATGAGTTGCCCAAGATCACAGGATGTTGTGCCGACGTCAAGACTTGAACTGGTTTTCTAGCTCTGTAGTCGCCAGATCTGCGCGTGCAAGCCACAGAGCATCCTCTGGTGCCATCTGTTGTCTGTGAGATAAGGCTCCCAGGCTTGCAAATTAAAAATCGTCTGTCCCCCATTGCATCCCAGCAACGAGTTTTAAAGCTCCACCTCGTGTGTGTGTGACTACATCGTGCAGACTGTGAGGCTGCCACACCTTGTGGCTTCAGTTCTGTACTTCCGTCAGCCGAAAGGCTCACGGATTTGTGGTCCGTGCCTCCACATCCCAAGTGATGCGACCCTCTTTTACTCAGCAATACCACACATGCTACAAACAAAACATTTTCTCCAGCATAACGATAGACTTCGATGGCTTAATAAATGGCTGCTGGGTGCACTGCAAGGTGAGAAGGAGCGCTCCCTTAAGCAAGAGGTGGCTGAATGAAAGCTGTAAATTATGCACTCTCTCCCGCAACTGTAAATATTAAGTTGTGACTGAGATGTGCGCTACTAGTAGCATTGGAAAACAAGACGGGGTGACGTTGAAGAGCGAGAGGAAATGAGAGATATACACATGGGATGGCGAGGAGGGAGAAACAGACAGGATGGATTGGGTGGGAAGAGAACACTGGATAGACGAGGCATGCGGAGGAGCAGGAGATACGTGGATAGGGGTGGGGGAGACTGGATCTGGGGGCAGAATGAAACTGAGAGACAGACATGGGAGGGGAAGAAGATGGATACGCAGAAGACTTAAGAAAACAGAGTGAAAACTATGGGGAAACGGTAAAACTGGAGAGGCTGGAGGTGGGCACGGAAGACACAAATATACGGAAGAAACCCTAGGAAGCTGGGGATGCAGACATTTAGAAGGACACGGACAGGCCACGCGTGGGAGAGAAGGCAAAGTGATCGATAAGGGGACACTGGAGAGACATGGGGAGGGCTGAGAGAAATAGGGGCGGGGAAAGAAGGAGAGAATACACGTGGGGAAACGAGCTTTGAAGAGGCACACAAAAGGGAAAGAGAAAAAGACGCGCGGCCGCGAGACGCGCTCTGTGGTAGGGTAGGGGGAGGGGCGAGCAAGACAGAGAGGCAGAGTGAGGCGCGTGCGCGGGGGGGGTGGAGGAGCATGCTGTAAGGCTTAATGAGCCATGAAAGAAAGGCAGATGGTGCCTAGTTGTTCCACATAGTTGTTCCACTTTGAGAACCTCAAAATGCTGATAAAACTGCATCAAAAGAAAAGGCGAGACCTATCGGCTGCGAGCCAGCGCGGCAGCCTGCTGAGCTGACCAGACGCTCGTGCACCATGGCCTTTTGCTTGCGGTTACCCGCACGGCCGCCATGTGTTTTCAATTATCGCGCCTGCGTCTGGGCACGATAATTGGAAACAGATGGCGGCCGTGCGGGTAACCGCAAGGAAAAGGCCATGACGCATGAGCGTCTGGGCACGATAATTGGAAACAGATGGCGGCCGTGGGGGTAAACGCAAGGAAAAGGCCATGACGCACGAGCGTCTGGTCAGCTTTTTGAAGCCCCTACATAAAGTCTTCGCCAGACCAGCGCTTGCGCGCTACTCTAGGCTCGACCTAAAAATCACAGTAAGAAAGGATGATGTTGTGAGAGGCTAGGCGATACAAGACGGTAGGTACATGCTCGAATAGGAATGTGTAGATTTAGCCCAAGACTCTTTCCTCGATGCCAAAATGTCAGCGAGGTAGGAGAGGATAGCGGAATAAGTGTCAGCTAGTACAGACAGGTCCAGAATGATTACTGTTGGGTGATGGTACTAGGACTAGAATCCCGTTGATTGCACAGAAAGTGGTAATGTATGAGCATGCTGACGTGGTCTTTTAGTGGAAAGGGGTGCCCTAAAAAGGTATGCCCCCTTCACGTCCCTTAACTTGAAACATCTTAGGGGAATTTTATTTTGTCTCAAAATGGGATAGCAGGCATGAAAGTTGATTTACATGGCAGAATTAAACAAACTGGTGTGCATTGTCAAAGGGAACCTAGAAGATTGTAGGGCAAAGATAAGTGGAGCTTTCACGTGACTAAGATTAGAATTCTAGTGTAGTTTCTGAAGCAGCAGTGATTAAGCAATAGGACACCTGTGGCTGCCGTGGGGTTGAAGCCACTCAATTCCTCGAGATGAGACCAGAAAGTGTGGTGGATGTACTCAACGAAATCATTAGCGCTACAAGGGTGTAAACTAAGGGTGTGCAATATTCACATAATTTGATTTTGTGTAATTATGTAAAAATTTTGAAAGGATTAGATGAAATTGCACATAATTATGCTAATTGAAAAACATTCATTTGGCTGTATATTTTAGAGCAAAATGGCACTAGCTTCTAATTACATTCACATCCCTCATCTTCATCCCAGTCATTATTTTGGAGGTGAATCCCATCTCCTCAAGTAAAGAATAATCCAGAAAAGCTGCGGAAACTCTGCTGCCCCCTGCTGGGTGCCATGAAGAGGATATTCTTCCCAGCATTCCTCCTGTTTTTTTCATGTATCATAAGAGATAAAGATGGACGAGATGCTGTGTTTGTACCTTCGGATTCCTGCTGGGCTTGAATTTGATGCAATTGCCAGCTTTAGGATCCATTCCGTGCCTGGTACGAATAGGCTGGTACAATCTGGGGCCACATTGGGGAGTTTCGGGAGTGATCAGCGCTGTAAATTCATAAGCCTGTTATTCTTTGTAGCGGCAGCATTAGAAATAGGGTCCAAATGTCTCACCACAACTACATGACCAGCATTTTCATCAAGAATTACACATGTGATGAAAAATTTAGGATTCACTACGCATGCACAGACTTTCATTCACGACCGGCACAGCAAAGCAGTCAAGATAAGGACTGAACGTGGGCAGGTAAGTGTCATTTTAAAAAAGCCTTTACTGATTTACAGAAAGATTGTGTTTGGCGAAATTCTTTCGAGCAATAATTCTGCTGGCCCGTGGTGATCCTTGAGCTTCTGTTCCAGGCTGTCGGATCAAAGACTGGCGACTGCAACAGAAAGACAAAGAATAGATTTTGAGGCTACTTCCCCCTACTGTTCTCCCTCTCCTCCTGGTAAAAGACATTAGGTTGAAGAGAAGGTGAGGTTGAGTGAGATTGTGTGGGAGTCTATTGATTCATTGAAGAAAGCCAGAAGATCAGTTTTCCATGATTCTCGCATGTCTCCTCAATAGTACACCGATGCAGACTATTCTGGTACTGAATGAGGAGAGCAAACACAAGGAGATGATGGAAGGAGCACTGAAACTTTTCAGACACTCACCCCAGTCACAGATCTGGGTTGAATCCATCATCATTCTTTAGCTCACTTTGCCACCTCGGTTCAGACTCCGCTACATGCAAATCAGTCTTGACCCTGTGCCTCATGGGAACAGTCCAGCCCGAACTGCCAAGCCAAGTCTTCCCTGAACCAGAAACTAGCATCTTGGGACCGGTTTCTGGGTAACACCCTTCATCAGCCAGGCTAGCTTGAATCCAGTGGCAAAGTAAGCAAGGGACCCACGTCTGGGCATACCCTGCCAACTTAGGGTGAACAAAGCAAACACAAGGAGATGATGGACGGAGCGCTGAGACTGTTCAGACACTCACCCCCAGTCACAGATCTGGGTTGAATCCATCATCATTCTTTAGCTCACTTTACCACCTCAGTTTAGACTCAGGTACATGCAAATCAGTCTTGACCCTGTGCCTCATGGGAACAGTCCAGCCCGAACTACCAAGCCAGGTCTTCCTTGAACCGGAAACAAGCATACTGGGACCGGTTTCTGGGTAACACCCTTAATCAGCCAGGCTAGCTTGAATCCAGTGGCAAAGTGAGCAAGGGAACCACGTCTGGGCATACCCTGTCAACTTAGGGCGAACAAAGCAAACACAAGGAGATAATGGACGGAGCACTGAAACTTTTCAGACACTCACCCCCAGTCACAGATCTGGGTTGAATCCATCATCGTTCTTTAGCTCACTGAGCGGAGTTTAATCTGCGGTCAATCTCAGCAGCTGGCATAAAAGGGATCAGAAGAAGCAGACTCTTTCTACCTTCTCGGAAGCTGGCTCTATCTCGGAAGGTGTTGCAGCAGGGTTGGATTGGGATCAAAAATCGGCCCGGGCACACCAAAAAAAGTGGCCCACATTTGCGTATTGCCTTTCCGCAAAACACTGCTCCAGTGAAGTTTTATGAAAAGAAAGGGGCTGGGGGGCATGATTTATTAACTTCAGTTAGATAAAAAAAATTGCACAGATTAGTTCACACTGCTGAGCCACAAATGGATGCAAATGAGACCACTTCTGCTCAGACCTCCTGCCCACGCTCAATCATCATACATTAATGGGCCAGCCCAGCGAGAGAAAGGGAGTGATACCTCCGCCCATCTGCCTCTAGAAAGGCCACTCAGGCACCCACTGGGCCGCTGGCGGCATCCTAACAGCACAGACAGCCCCCAGGCTGCCCAAAAAAGCAGCCCACAGCTAGAACTCGGCTACCCGCCCTTCGGCCATTTCCTGAGTGCCCGCGTTACCAATCCTAACCTGTGTTCCAGAGCATCTGCAGAAGGGTTGGGACTTCAAACCTGATCTTTCTACCTTCCCTCTCTATGTTGAGCTTCATTTGTGTTATTCCTCATTTAGTACAGTGGGGCAGGCAAGTGGATGCCCTGATAGTGTAGCCAAAGAAGCTTCTTTATGCCCATCTTTACCTCTGATTCCCAAATTGTAAGCCAGAGTTTGGAGGGTGAGCCGGGAGAAAATAGTGGCTGTTGTCTTCTGACCCAGAAGGACGTGGTACCTTCTTTTGAAATCCCTCTCAGTCCAACCTCACCAGAAGTTGCGATGAGTTCCTTCTCCTCTGAGGTCTCAACAAATTCTTCTCCCAGAGAGATTGTGCCTGTTTGTCTGGAGATTGCAAAGAGCAGATTGCAAAACAAGTGTACTCTCCGTCACAGAGCAATAGCAATTCAGGAACCACATAAGCCATCAGTAGTGCAACCAATGTGTCATAGACCCTAATGAAAAAAAAGGAAATATGTCCCTTCTCTGCTGTTTGAATGGTAAAATACAGCAATTATTAGGGTTCAGTGGGACCCCCAGACCTCTGGACCCTGGTGTCACTGCCAGTGCTTGAAATGGAAAAACAGAAGTGCAGGTACTCTGTACTAGAGAACCTCTTTGTTTCTGAGAAGTGCCAGTACTCTCCAATTAAACATATTACGTCACTCTTGAGAAGTGCCAGTACTCTTCCTCTGACACTGCACCAATGGAAGCTGCGCCCCTTACCACCTATCTTAAAGTCTTATGCGAGACATTAGTGGTGAACTGAACACTCTTTTAACCTCTGGATCATGAGCGTTCCTCAGTTTTACAACTTATATATATATATTTTTTTTTTTGCAGTTTTATATAGCGCGAACTCGACCCAAAAGTATTGGAGCACTTTACATTACACAAGTCAAATTCATTTTTGGGTAGGCACGGGGATATTAAGTGATTTGCTAGAAATCACAGGGTGTTGAACCAACGCCGAGACTTTGTGGGATAGTTTTGAGAAGTACCCGTCTCTCTCAGAGCACAATGGGCAGCCCACAGCCTTCCCTGATGCTTTTTCTAATTCGAGTGATAAAAAGATTTAGAGACTTGTTTGCTAGAGTTTCTGTCGTGAGGCATTTGTTACCAACCTGAATTTTATCTTTAGTGTTAAAAGCCCTTCAAAGTCATCTCCACTCCACTTTCATCTGCTGATCTTTTAAATTCCTAACTATGAAGGTATTTTCTTCTGTCGGGAATTACTTCAGCATGAAGGATGAGCGGGATTAGTCCTTTGCAGTGGGAGCTGTGTGTTTGTTTACTGAGTAAGAAGGCGTGATTTAAAGGCCTCCTCCGTCTTTTGCTGGTAAGATTGCTTCTGCGGCGCATAGTGATAAGCCTTTTCCAAGGATTTAAAGCGTCCAGACATGACTGACGTCACATTTCGAAATACAGGAAAGTATGGAATGCGGTAGAAAACAAAGCAAAACACGTTGCACAAATTACAGAGTTGCAGCTCGGGTCCAACATATGCTCTCGCTTGAACTGTACTAAGGTGTGTGTGGAAATAAGGAAGCTATTAACAAGAAAACAACCCCTTCGATGCTCTGGCCATACGATTTTGGTGGCATGGAGCAGCCGAAACTGTCTGTCTGCTGGCTTCCGGCTACTGTGCAGCGTACTCAAGTTACTTAGGCCCATGCGTGAGTTGCTATTCCAATCCACGTTTTAGCTTTGCATTCTGGGACGCGTAGTCCTGAATGTAAAAGTGCTCAACATAAGAGAAAGCTGCACACCTGAATTCCTGCTGCCTCCTGCTCCGGCTAGAGTGTCAGCCGCCCCCGAAGATGACGACAGCGCCCCCGGAGACCAGGTGGTGACGGTGAGGGAACGCAGGCGACGCCTCCTTATAAACAGGTGGTAATTACAGAAGCCAGCGCATGGAAAGCTGGGCCGGCGCCCAGATGGAAAATCAGACTATTATTATCAGTCCGAAATCGTGAGAGACCTCCGGTGCACATCTGTAGAGACAGTGCCCTGTCACTGTGACCTGTGGTGACTCCAAGGCCGCAGCCTAAACACGCTCTGCCGCTGACTCCACGTGTGACATGCAGCGGTTGAAGTGCATAAAAAAGGGAAACTGTGAGAGGGGAGAGCAGAGATGTGGCTTAAAAGAAATAAATATTCTGTAACTATTTTTTTGACTTTTAATCTACAGGTGACTGCATACAAATTATAATGCAATTGAAAAATAAATGCAAGTTAAACAAACCTGCGGGACATGTATTGATCTGGTAAGAAAGCTCAGTTGGTTAACGCAATCATTTCAGATGTCTGTGTGTGTAACCCCGAGGGTCACTGATTTGAATCCTGGTGGAATAGGGAAATGTTTACAGTGCTATAAAGTTCCAGCCTTTGACAGAAAGCACTGTAAATAAGATAGTGATGTGTTGAAAACATGTATTACACACAGTTTAAGGCTGCACGGGTTCAAAAGTGTATTGTACATAGTGTAAGACAGGCTGCACACACTAAAAGGCTGCCACGACGTGCAAAAAGATCCAGTATTTAAGCGTTTACAGTGCTTTGAAAAGTTATATTTGTAATTCATGCGCAGTCAGACGATACCTTGTGGAAACCTTTCTTTATCTTATAGGTTTCCATTATAAGGGCGCTTCCAGAACTGGTAACACCCTTACAGCTCATCTAAAGCGCGCCTCGCGCGGCAGCAGGAGGGAGGGGGGCCTGCCGATTCGCTTGCGGGAGCCAGCGGCGATAATTGATACCATATGGCGCTGCCGCTCGCTCCCGCAAGGCAATCGCCACACGTGCACGCGTTGCCATTGAAGGCAATGGAACGCGTGCACGTTTTGGGGGAAAAAAGGGAACCGATGGCTAAAGGTCTCCTCCTAAGCAGCGCATGCGCGCTGCGTAGGCGAGACCTAAAAAGCTCCAGGAATGTAATATTTCTGGTGAGGCCAACCCTGGACAATTCCTTTTGCCATCTCTTTGCACACCACCTGTTCCCCAAAGTAGCCATGAAGCACAGGCTGCCCAATACGTCCGAGTACAGTGCTATCTGCCTGTCTGACACCCAACCTTCTCTCCAGATGAGGACTCTGTTGAACTCCTTTAGATGGTCATCCACGTTCTGAGGTCCTGTTTCACTCCAGCTCCAAGTCTTGCATGGTGGTGTTTTCTCTGCATCCCCCTTGTCAAATGGGTGAGCCTCCTCGCACACACCATCCCCATTGAGATAACCCAGGCTGCGAAGTTCAACTTTCCAATGAGCTCCCCAAGCAGCAGACAGGCAGGCTACGAAAGACCATTTCCCCAAGGCATGTGGTTTTAACCTTTTACTTACTAATTGCGCCCGATATTAGGTCAGAAGAGCTTTTTAACTCACAACCATTAGCGCTGTTTAGCAGTTTTATTACACTTCTTTGATACCTTTAAATCCTCGGCTTGCGTAACATTTCCTCCCGAGCTCTCCGGGCTGTCACGGCTCTGCCGATTGAACCGAGGGAGTTTGGGACGCAGAGAGCAGTGACATAGCAATTCCGCAACGGCTGCCAATCATTGGACTGTAGTGATCTTGCTTTCCTGCTTTCTCCCGATAAATTGCAAACCTGGCGCCAATGCGCAGCGGACAGGCAGGCCATGGAAGACCATTTCCCAAAGGCATGTGGTTTTTACCTTTTACTTACTAATTGCGCCCGGTGTTAGTTCAGAAGGGCTTTTTAACTCACAACCATTAGCGCTCCTTAGCAGTTTTATAAAACTTCTTCGATACCTTTAAATCCTCGGCTTGCGTCACATTTCCTCCCGAGCTCCCAAGGTCCATCACGGCTCTGCACGGAGGGAGTTCGGGACGCAGAGAGAAGTGACGTAGCAATTCCGTGACGACTGCCTATCATTGGATGGTAGCGGTCTTGTTTTTTAGCTTTCTCTCCACACTGGTAAAGATACTACTCATAAATCCCTTTGTGAATAGCAAACAATCATAAACTTACAAGAAAGTGTAAGTTTACAATTGTGAATCAGGCCCTATGTGTTTAAAGTGGGTGCTGCCTGGCCAGTGTTCTTTTTCTTCATTGTACAGGTGATTGTTATATCTCATTTTTTGTCTGTACATGCTATACTTCACTTTGGCAAATCCCCTCTGCACCCGTTGCTATCCATTTGGGCTACGTCCTCTATATTGTTGCCTCCAGGCGGCTTTTAGAGCTCTACTCTTTTCTTTGCCACCCTCTTCCACTATTTGTCCTGAAGGGATATCGCACCTCATCAACACTCCCATGCTGCTTTTTGCCCTTGTCCAGTGGTCCTTGCATCCCATATTCTGTAATGTTTTACTTTTGGGTGTGGCAAGTCACGGTTAGGCCTGGCAAAATTCCTGTTAAGCCAGCATAATCTCACATAATTTAGTATTACTCTTGTTATGGAAAATTTCTGAAATTACACCACTATGGAATAAGATGTAATTAAGCCCCATTGGTAGCAAAATTTTGCATGGGAGACCGGAAACAACGCAAACGCCCAGGATGCGAGGGGCTGTTGTTCACATCACTTGTGTTATTTGTGCTATTTTTTGTGTGAAATGAAAACTTGCGCCCAAAATGGACACAAGGATGCATTTCATGCTAAAACATAGCACTAAATGCCGGTTTTGCATTTTGAATAATTTTGCGCCATTTTTGCAGAATTCTGTGTAATTACGCAAAAGCGAATTATGTGAACTTTGCACGCCCCTAGTCATTATCCTTGCAGGTCCCAAATACTCTTCCTCTCTTTCACCTAACTCCCTGACACTAGGACACCAAGCAAGGGGAATTTGCATGCTTTTTCATCCTCCTCAGGTTGGAATCCAGAGCCAGGATATCAGCTTGCACCCCAGCAGGCAACACCCTTTCCATTGGGTGCTGCCTCTTGTCCTCTCCAGGTCTCAGGAGCTTGCTCACCCAATCATCTGAGTTCAGTGGGCCAGAAGATGTGTGGGGAGTTCATGAGCTCCACCCTCATTGGATCTCTGAGAAATTCTGGCATTTTGAGCTGAAATATTGGATTAGATGACTTTTCTACTCCCACAAGCTTGTCAGGAAATTAATCGTCAACTGCTCTGTGGTCATTCAGCCAATGGATGGCCATACTGTGCCCTCTGAACCTTCCTCATCCTCCAAGTGAGAAAGTCTGCCTCTACTCCCCCGAACTGCTTTTTGCACTTTCCTAATTTAAAACTGGTTCTGATGATGTCACTCCTCCCTTGTGCCTTCTGCTGTATAATTCCAGTGACCATGAACATAACACTCATTTCGACGGTTTCTCTGCCTGCATCCTCACACTTGCATTTTCTACCTGAAAAGAGGCCCTTGTTGGGGTGGGACTTCGTTTCCCAGCACTCCTCCTGACTCAAGGAGGGGCCACCTGATGCTGTAAAAGCTCCACTGGACTTCAGCAGAGCGGGATGCTCATTTCAGCGGTTTCTCTGACCGCTTCTTCATGTGCACATTTTCTACCTGCAAACAGGCCCTCGCTGGGATGGGACTTCATCCCCCAGCATTCCCCCTGAGGTAAGGAGGGGCCATCTAAAACTGTAAAAGCGCTGCTGGACTCCCACAGCATGGGACGCACCCGGGAGAAAACTAGGCCAAGAGCAGGCCCATCGGCACCCGTCCACGGCCGGGCGAGGCTGCACTCACTCTCTTGGTCCCTCGTCATTCTACAACTTTGCAAAGGCAGGAACCTCTTTGTTTATATTGGCTCTCCTCAACTATATTCATTTGTCAACTATGGGGAAGAAAAAACTCTCCCTGCCCTCTCTGATGGGCCCTAAAGAAGCTGCTTCATCTCCCCTTATCACCTCCTATTTATCCAGCGCCAAGGGTGCCATCTCCACGGAACTTGAACTGGTTGAAACACACATCGATGCAGTCCAAAAAATTATCAATGTCCCCCCTCGCTCCCCATCATTACCATCACCAGAGGGAGGTGCTCTCTACACAAGTAACACCTCAAAAAACCCAACAACAGGTGGTTTCTGCCCTTAACGGAAACCCTTGTGTTGTGCACAACACTGCCGAGGACACTATCATTGTTTGCCAGACCAGATCCCCTCTAAACGTCTCCAAATCACCCCCCAAACAAAAATGCAAAGAAGGCAAAAACAGAAAGGGAGAGGCCAAGAGTACCGAGCCACCTGTTAAAGTAGCCATGCCATCCTCTCTACCAACTCCAAATAGTACCTCTGATCATGATATCTTTATTACCATTCACGGTGTTAGTAAAGCCTTCTTTGACAAGGTGGAATCTCTGCTGGAAGAACTTTAACATTCAATCTTGTCTCATTTGAATCGACTAAATGACAAAGTACAAGGCCTATGCGATTACCACCAGAGGTCTCACAAGCCCCAGCCCCCAGAGCCCCCACAACCCAAATTTCATTATACCTCCATCGTTTCTGAATCCACTACTCTGTCGTTAGCCAGCATTCCTAACTGTCCTGCGCTGGCCTACCCAAACCAACCAACAGCTCCCTTAAATCAAGCCAGTAACCCACAGGGTGCCAGCTCCCCACAGGGTGCCAGCTCTACTGAAAAAACACTGCAAGCGAATACTACGGTCCTGAATCTACCATCCCTTGCCATTCTGTCCACCTACAATTGCCTCTCGAATGTACGCCCTATGTTATCCTTCTTACAGTTGTGACCCCATTGTGCAACGACAGTCCAGAAGATTGGTTTTCCCTTAAATGTAGAGTAGACCAGTGGCTTATGTCTAAATCCGGATGGGGTTCTGACTTGATGGACGACATTATCATGGTACGCTGGGTCGGTTGGGTTGAATATGCCCCTAAGTCACTTCATGGAGACTATTTAGTCATTCATTTTTTATGCCCGTGGCTGGTGGGTGCCTTATTGCAGCTTTTGGACTTTTTGACCTCTGGATAAGCCAAGATTTGTGCTTTACAGCTTGGCTACTTTTATCGCCACCCCCTTTTACCTGGGCAGGACAGAAGGATGATGAGGCATGAGCCCACACCATTGAGCAACCCTACAGCCTCTTTTGTTCATTAGAATCAATTTGCTCCCCTGTCCAGCCTCTCAGATAATGACCGACTTGCCTGTTCAACATCCCTGTCAGTTCATAGCACTCCTTCGTCCAACCCAGCCCTTTCAGTCAAGACTATTCCATCTGACACTATCCATCCCACTCCTGCCAGGTGCCCAGGCCACGTGGGATACACTTCCTCTCCTGGAACATTGCTGGTTTTAACAAGAAACTAGATAATGTGTACTGGTTGGAAACTATTAAACAGTTTGACGTGGTGTGCTGTCAAGAAACTTGGGGGCATATTCTCAAGAACGTGTGATAACCATCGCAAAAGTAACTTAACGCAACCTTCAACATCGCAGTCTATCGCGGGAAATTTACGCCTTGTTAACCAAGTATTCACAACACGGTGGTACCATGCGATAGTCCCCAGATAACGCGTCAACTGACCGCGTTAAAATCAACGCCACGCTGCAAAAATGCGAAACACTAACGCAAAATAAGCTGTGATGAGGCCAATAGTGATACGAAAATCAACGATACCCAGCTACAGGCCTGCAATCCACACGCGTCAGGCGGGAACGATCACCATAAAAGTAGAAAAAAAACAGACAAACAAATGCCAAACAACAGCGAAGCACAATGGACGTTGCCGGAGCAAGTACGGAGCAGAACCAGAACCCCACAAGCCCCCCGGAGGACCATCCTGGGACTTCGGGGTCAGGGAAGGACAAGAAGAAGAGGAAGACGAAGATGAGTCCGCAGGAAAACAGGATCCTGATAACGGAGGTGACAGAACACCATCAACAACTGTTCGTCACCTCCACTGTGTCATTGGCAATAAAAAATGGACTATGGCAGTCCATCGTGGACAAGGTGAATGCAGTCGGAGTGCTGAAGAGGACAATGGACGAGGTCAAGAGGCGCTGGAATTATGTCAAGCGCAAAACCAAGCTGAAACTCGCCAACAACCTGAAGGCAGCAATGCAGACTGGAGGTGGGAGCCCAGCGCCACAGGAGGAGCTGGACGACATGGAGGAAATGGTGTCCACAGTCATCAGTGGGGAGACGGTGGCAGGAGTTGGGGGCCCGGACACTGCTCAACAGGACCCGACACAACAGCAACAGGGTGAGTAATGACCAGGGCCTGGGGGGACGGGGGAGATGGGCACAATGGCACACATACACAATTAAGTTGAGCACATCTGCGGACAAACCATGCCCCAGACCACCAACTCCCACCAAGAGACCAACGTACCCAAGTATGCAACATGTCAACACTGTACAAGCACAGCAGTCAAAGGCACACCTCATGAAAGTGATAAGGGGCAGCAAAATCTGAGCTGCAGCGGCGACTCCCCCAAAATGCAGCACACACATCACATGCAGAGCACATCTACATTGGCAACGATGTGACACAATCTGCAAAACACCTACAACAGAACACAGGACACAACTGGTGCCGCTTGGTTGCAGACACTGGCCAATCACATTTGGCATTGCAGGGAAATGTGCGTTGATAATGTACAAGTACAAACACACACACGTCTGTTGTCGAAATGTCCACTGTCCCCCATCAAATAGGCAGCTCCTTCCAAACAGCCACAATGTACCCAGTCATGCTGTCTGTATGTAAACATGTACAATGCGACAACATACAAGTGGACACATTGTTAAACTGCATCTCCCCTTCACATTGCAGAGGGAGAATCAACATCTCCTGCAGAGCAGCCCGACCCTCTCTTCTCTGGAGATGAAGAGGACGACCACAGCTTCGGCTCTGACGCCCTCCAACTGCTCGTGGACAGCCTAGGCAGCCTACTTCCAGGAGCTGGGCAGCCCAGCTGCTACGAGGAGACCCCACCCCCTGCACAACCCACACAGCAGGCAGCAGGCAGCACCACTGCTGCCTCCCAGGACCCCCACGGAGAACACATGGCCTTCCAACGCCATGTTTTGGGGTGCCAGGAGAATATGGCTGAACAGGTGCGGGTGGGCTTCGACCGCATGGCAGACAAACTAGATGCCATACGTGGGTGTCTCAGTCCCATCAGGGACCACTCACGGTCCCTAACGGACACCCACAGTCCGCTCCATGCTCTCCAACGGACCATGGCTGACATCGCTGGAGCCCTGACTCAGAGAATAGTACAACTGTCCAGTCCGAGTGGCTCTAGCGATGTCACACGGGAGTTGGGAAACATGCGGAGGTTAATGGAGACCATGGAGCGGACGAATGCAGAACGATCGGCTGCCACGGCTGCACACCAGCGAGAGGTAGCTGGGTTCCTCAATGACCTCAGGACCCTCATCATGGCATTGCTGCCACAAGGCCTGGCGCGGATGCATGCTGCTGCCACCACTCCATCCACATCTCCGCCCCCTGAAGTGTCAGTGCCACACAGTGCGGCAGACCTTCCACCACCGGCCACTGATGTGTCACTGCCACACAGTGCTGGAGACAGAACACCACCACCCACACGTGAGGCACATGAAACAGCAGAGAACAAAGATGCGGATGATTCTGCCCTCATGGTAAGAAGGACTCAGCAGCATGCATCTCATCCATAGGTCCGGCTTCAGCTTGGTACTGCCCTCTGCATCATCACCTTCCACTGTCCCCCGATGCACTCAGCGACACTTACCTTGGACCTCGACATGGACTGCCATATGCTGTTTGATCGCCATTGACACAGCAATCAGACTGCGGACTGAACTCTTCCTCTTCCTTTGGACTTGTCATTCCCTGAAGGACCCAGGCTGGCCCTCCACGGGACAACAAAGTCATGTGGGGTTTGCATGGCCCTGTACTGCTCCAGATGCAACACTCCACTGAATGTGCATTAAACATTCATATTCACACAGATGTGTCATGTCTATGGTCTTTCAAGTGTGGAAGTATGGATGAATGTAGGCTCACTGGACTCCTCTTACGTCCATGTGGCTCATGTCGTAGAACAGGGGTCACAGGGTGACACATTGCCCAATGCGGTCCGGGTGGCGCTGACACAACAACAGGGACACACGCATGAGTTACTTCCTTGTCCAGCCCAGTACGGAACCATGCCCAGGGCCCCGGGGTCATTTACAAACCCTTACGCTGGACTGGCATACGCAAGGCCAGCCCACTCCGCTTACGCTCACAGGGGGGGACGGCAACGCTACATGCCCCATGTCTTTCCTGTAGTGATCTGCTGCTCACAGGTCTAGTTGTCAGCATGCCACAGCCACTCCCTCACGGCTGGTTTACACCCACACCACACCCATCCAGCACACGCGTCACAGAACATGTGACCCTGCCAATGTAAAGGGCCGGGCGCACGTGCTCGATGCCATTTCCACTCTCTATCTGGGTGCATCCGTGTGGTGTTAGTGTAGGCATGAGGGCCTCGGGCCCTGCAACATCACATTCCCCAGGACCGGAGGTGACATGATGGCGTCCGCAACACGATACCCAATCATACAGGGTCCATGACTTTGGGACACAGACTTGGTGGCACTGGATACATTGCGGCCGGCACAGGCACACCGCCACAGGACGGTGACTTTGGGTGCACTGAGATAGGGGCACCTTAAGTGCTGAGCGGGTGTGCAACCTGCGATGATGCCCCGTCCCGGCCGTCCGGACTGCTCAGGATTTGTGTGCCCTGCTGGACCGCAGTGAAGGCCAGTGCCAGCGGGCAGCGTGGGCCTACCGCCATGTGGCTTCGCATCCCGGATCACAGAGTTAGTGGCACCTCAAGGGGTGAGCAGGTGTGCAGCCTGCGATGATGCCCGGTGCACTGGTATGTCCTCTGCCATGGCGAAATCAAGACCCAGAATCATATGTGAGACCTGGTGGCCTGCGGAGTGGGGCTGCATGATGTGGAGGGTGCCATGTCCGCGGGCCCCGCGCATGTGGCTTGCAGCGGCACGTGGTGGGCCATCATTACTACACGCCAGGGGCGGAAGGTGAGCAGTGAGGCCTGGGTGCGCAGGGGCGGGCATGCACCGCTGGGCGGCGGGAGGGGCTGGGGTACATCTGCCTGGGTGCGCAGGGGCGGACAGGCGATGATGTCTTGTGCAATTGTATGTACTTTGCCATTCATGTGTCTGGACTCTGTTTCAGATGACGGATCTGTTTCAGATGTGTGACCTGGTGAACTGCACTACATACAGGCACGTGGTTGGAGACACACCTGTGGCAGCAGGTGGGCAGTGTGGCCTGGGTGCGCATTGTCGGCACTCTCTCTCCCTGTCCATCTCTTCTGTTATCTGTGTCTCGCTCCCCCTCTCTGTCCGTCTTTCTCTCGCTCCCCCTCTCTGTCCGTTTTTCTCTTGCTCCCCCTCTCTGTCCGTCTTTCTCTCGATCCCCCTCTCTGTCCGTCTTTCTCTCGCTCCCTCTCTTTCTCTCTCTCTCTCTCTCCTTCGCTCTCTCTCTGTCCTTTGATGTGCGCAAGACACGCCTTCTCATCATAATTTTTGTCTTGCAGGCTGTGACCTACGGATTGTCCCGAGGGGAACCGCCATGTGTCTTCATTTCTGTTCTGTGTTTCTTTGAATACATTTTCATTTGTTACATCGAAGGTGGATGTGTGATGCTCATTTTTGTGACAACACATGCATGCCACCAAATGTGATTGTGCGACATCAGACGGATTATTTGGTACATGATTCCGTGTAGTTGATGTGGCATGTCTTTGGCCGGGGGGGGGGCCCGGGGAGGGGGGGGCCTTGGGCTGGTGGCGGTGGGTGTGGTGGCCCTGTTGGGGCTCCGAGCTGCATGATCAGTGGCTCCATGGCATCTGTTGCCCTTCAGGTGTGGCTCTGGGCTGGGCTCCATTTTGTGGTGCAGGCTGTGGTCCGACTTTGCACCAGGTCAGAGAAGGTGTTAGTTTCCTGCTGCTAACGGGCCTTATCGTCTGTTTTGTAGTCTTATCGCCGATCTGGCTGGTCGTTGAGAATGTTGCGGAGTGGTGTTTTTGCGGCTTTTTGAACGGGTACGCCTACTCTGCATCTCATTAGCGATAGTTGCGGGGGTCATCTGTGGCGATGTTTTTTGCGGCTGCTATCGCGGGTAAAATGGTGTTATGGGCTGTTAACACCAGCTTGTGAATGGTGCGATAAATTTATTGCCACTTTGGCTGCGATAAAGTGCCGCTAACTAGGCGATGAGTCCTTGAGAATATGCCCCTTGGGCTTTTAGTAACTTCCATGTAGATGGTTATCAATCTTTCTGTGTTTCTGCTACGCCCTCTGTGTCAGGCCACCCTAAGGGTGGGTTAGGGGTGATTATCTCCCTAAAGTTGAGAACCATAAAAATCATCGCATTACAATCCACTCCTTGGTGCTTTCCTGGCTCTTTTACTTTTCTTTTGATAAACTTTTCTTTTAACTTCTTCTCAACCCACCCTGTTGAAATAATGTAGGAAATGAACAGTCTCATCTCTGATTTCCCCGTGAGCCTCCAGGGAAGGGTCTCCAATGTTTGGCTAGGTGATTTTAATATCTCAAAATGCTCTCTACAAGGGGACAGAGTATGTGGCTTTGCGGATTGGCAGGGTGATGACTTATCCCCCTTGCATAACCCATATGAAGAAGTTCTGAATCAGATCATTCTAAAGTATAATTTACTTTTCAATGTAGCCTTCAATAAGAATAGCTTGGCGTCTCACCCCACCTTTACTGGTAGAGTCAGCGGTACAATCATTGATTTTATCTTGTTTTGCTCTCATTTATCCCCTCTAATGATGGATTCATCAATCCTATTCTCCAACCTTAGCGACCAAAACCAAGTAACTATTTGTGTTTCTTTTCCTGTTACTGATATTGTCCCGCCTGCTCCTGCCAGCTTTGTTGACTTACAATATAGTAAAAACAAGGGGATACGTATGAAGTGGAAAAAGATTAACCCTAAAAAGTTGTTTGTCGATTTAGTAAACGAAAGGAGTAAGGACGTGCTGTGCTGGCTCTCAGATTCAGGTGAGCCACATATTATTCTGGTCAGTTTCAACGCTTTGTGCACATCTATGTCCAGCTTGATGACCAGCAAGAAACCCAGAACTGCACCTTTTCTCCCCCATGGTTCAACCAAGCCTACTCAGTCACCTCTAGAAATCTGAAAATGGCAATAAAGTCCTCCCCTAGAAATATTAACACAATAAGGCATGCCAGGAGGGTCTATAAGGCGACACGACGCAAGGAAGAGGGAAATCAGAGAGAAGGCCTGCGAGGACTTACTTTTGTCTGCCAAGGCTTTTTGGGACATGATTAATCATCCTTATTTTCTGATGAGAATAAATACCCCGAAAATCACTTGTCACATCTCCCCAGAAAACTGGTCGTCCCATTTTTCTCGATTTTTCAAGGTCACAACTTCCAATCTTCCCAATGCAGGCCCTCCTAATACTCCCCTACCTAGTTCACAGTATTCTGCTATCCCCGAGCCAGCTGGTACCTCCCTGTCGTTCACTATAGATGTGAGCGATGTATCCTCTGCCATCCTAAAGAGTATCCCCAGCAAGGCCCCTGGCCCAGATGGGGTCCCAATTGACGTCTTCAGACATAATACATCCTCTTGGGCCCCCTTTTGACAAACGTTTTCTGCGCCCTCTTTCATGCAGAAACCCAGAGTTCCTGGAAAAAATCCACCCCTTTCATGGTCTACTGCGGTTATTTTACCTATTTTTAAAAAGGTTGCTAGCGAGGACCCTGCCTGCTATCACCCGATCTCCTTACTCGATTCAGCAGCAAAAATTATGGGGAAGGTGATTCTGGATCGCTTAACACTATGGCTAGATGATAAAAATGTAATTTCAGAGCTGCAAAATGGCTTTAGAAAAGGAATGGGGACTGTGGACCAATTAATAAATTTGCTTATGTTGGTCGGCAAATACACAACAGCCAAAAAAGGACACATGTACATGGCATTTATGGACTTAAAGTCTGCATTTGACCGGGTAAATAGATCAAAACTATGGCCTTTGCTGCTAGATATTGGCATAGATGCCGATCTGGTGGCTTTTTTGCCTTGGTCACATTTGAATTTGACTGCTTCAGCCAGATACAATGAAAATAGCGCTCTCACAGAAACCTGGGATGTTCCGCAAGGGATAAGGCAGGGATGAATCATAGCCCCTGTTTCATTCACCCTATATATAAATAAACTGGGGAATTCCCTGTCATCTGTGAGTAAAGATATCCTAAGAGCAGGTCCCAAACTCATCCCAGCTCTCCTGTATGCAGACGATGCGGTCTTACTCGCCAGGATGACTGTGGGGCTGGAAAGACTTATAAACTGTCTTGTGGTTTGTGGCCTCCTGGTCTGCCTTGCTACGTTGTCTTAGGTCTAGCTGCCATGATGCCTTTTTTGCGCATGTTACTTTGTGCCCCTGTTTTTCTAGCCTCTACTTCTGCCGGGTTATTTTAGAACTGTCTGCATTTTCTGTCTTTCACCTTTTCTCCTGTTCCCTTTGGGCTACGTCTGCACAACATGTACAAGGTCGAATCGAAAAACAACGTCCCTTGTTCTTGCTGATCTGGCCAGTCCCTCGCACCTAGACATAACACATGTACAGCTGCCTTGGAGAAATTTGTGTGCTTTTAATATTGTGATTTTCACGGTTAGACACACTCGGAAAAAAACCTTTCCAGGGAGAAGAGCTGTGATTGTCTGCCGATGTAGACTTTGCATCTAGATACTGAGGTATGGGGGTTCGCTAGACAAAGCCCAGAGGTCTTCTATTTTTATAACAAACTAGCTACTAGCACGGGGAGGGTGGTAAGGTCATTTAGCCCTATATCCACTGCTTTATGAAATGCTTTCCCCGTTTGTATTCTATGGAGTTGTAACTATGCTGATTATATTGTTCTTATGCATTAAGCTGATAGTACTGACACGTGTACTGTACCTTAGAGCACGTAAGTTGAAATAAACATTTTAAACTATACAGTGTCTCTTCTTACGCACGTTGTGGACAGGTATGAGTGAGTTATGAAAGGGGGTTCTTGCTACTTCGAGTCCTGAGAGAGAGATACCTAGTTCTGGGTTGTCTAATCATTGGTAACCTTGCTGCTAATGAGACGCTAAGGCTAGTCGGGATGGGGTTTTAGGTGCTAAGGTTTATGGTTGGCTCACCACTATATTCCGAGGTCCTATCATCCTGTGCATAGCTCTGTGTATGTGCAGAATCCCTACAACAAAACACATTTATTGATTTTATGGTCTCACTTGACCTTTCCATAAACTTTTCAAAGTCACATATAATGACGACAGGTAACAAAAAGCGCGATAAACGTAGGTTCGT